>VXBP01007759.1:0-29700 GCA_013400115.1 Rhinopomastus cyanomelas | reverse complement strand
TGGAACATAGGAGGTTCCACATCAACCTGAGAAGGAACTTCTTCACGGTGAGGGTGGCGGAGCACTGGAACAGGCTGCCCAGGGGGGTTGTGGAGTCTCCCTCACTGGAGATATTCAAGACCCGACTGGACGGGTTCCTGTGAGACTTGGTTTAGGTGATCCTGCTGTTGCAGGGGGATTGGACTAGATGATCTTTCGAGGTCCCTTCCAATCCATAGTGATTCTATGATTCTATATTTCTATCCCCAGAAAGCAGGTGGTGTTGGGAATGAGTAGTAATTTTTTCTTGTAAGAGTACTGTGCAGTCTTGGCCTGATGGAGTTTTGAGCTTTCTCACCCTTTCCTTTAGCTTCTGCAAAGCTCCATGATCCAAAACCTTACATGTGATTTAAATATTGAGGGCCCTGGTGTTAAATGTTTTACACAGATCCTTGTACAGCAGTCAACTTTAGATTTACAAGTATGAAATGAGAGCTTTTACTTTTACGTTAAAAATCTTCCTAAGTAAGCTGAAAGGAAAGAAGAAGAAAGGAAGGACTCAGAAACTCGCGTAAATTTACTTCATTATAGAAAGTGCAGTTACCTCTGCCCTCCCACCGCCTCCTTGTCTTTTTAATGTTGCTATAAACTCAGAAGAATTAGCAGAAATATATGTTTCTCTTCAGATAATACGTTGCTGCTGGAAGCCTTTGCCCACCAAGTGTGTTACCTCAGCAGCCAAGCTCTGCTGATAGTCACCGAAGGACTTCCAGGAATCACTTGCTTCAGCTAATCTCCACTTCTAAATCAAGTCTCCAGAGGGACTATTTATGAGGGAATACCTCTGAATAGTCAGTGCAGGAGCTCATCAAAGACCAGAAAGTCCAAAGTTTGTATGGTCTGCAAAAAACATGTAACAAGTTTATCTGGCAGGGGTTTGCCTCTCTGCTTTGGAGATGTGCTGCATAAGAGATGACGATGGTGCTGTGCTTCAGTGCTGAGCTATTACTGGAGAGTCCCAAGACCTGCCTCCATGAAAGAGAGGGGCTAAAAGTACTGTGGCTGGCTCCTCTTTTCAAGTACAGTAAAGATCATGGATGTCTGTAACAGGTACCTCTCCTAGAGGGAAATGACCACCCTGTAGAAAAAACTCTGGTAACTGGTATTTCTGAGGGTCAGTTGGTTTGTCATCATGAGATCCTTGTTTTCTTGTTGGAAGCTTTTGAGGCTGAATCCTGCAGAGTCTAGTGGTGACAGTGTAGGTAAAAACTCAACACAGATATTACAGGCAAGGATTTAGCACAAGGCAGGACTCAGGGATGGAAATGGGCAACGCAGTTCAGCCCAACCTGCAGAGGGTCCCTGTCTGTGCTGCAGATACAACATTGAACTGGGAGTATTTGAGGATGCGCCAACAGTCTATTTCTATATCAGCCACGTCTGAAATCCTAGCAGTGCAGCTGATAATTGATAATCGTGACTTGCTATGTCAGCAGCAGCCAGGAATAATCTCAAGATACACAAGAGCAGACTATTTATAGCCTTACTTTGGATACGGCTAAATCCACTGCTAATTATGTCAGTATCTTTAATCCAAGGTTTAATACACTTTGCTTCTTCATTATGGATTTCAAAAGGGCATGTTTAGCTGTAGCGAATGCAGAAGGGCCTTTAATTTAAATGCAGTAAACCTCTAGAAACAGAAATCAGTTTTATAGTTATTGTAATATTTTTTTCAAATAAAGCATTTGAACTTGAATCAGGACTACTTTAGGGAGAGTATATGTTCTCTCTGAGACTTTGTGGGAACAGACAGCTCTTTCTCTTCTGAAGTTTCACAGGGACTGCTGTGTTGAATAGCTTTGAAACTCATGTTAATTTCCATGTTGGAATAGGTGCCATAACCCTGTTCATGCTTACCAGAACTGGTTGTAGGTGCTTTCACAAGCTATTTAAATGTTGATGATCGATTAACAGCATAGAGAAAATGAAGATCCTTCCACCACAGAATAATAAGGGGTTACTGAGTGACATTTCCACTGACTACAAACCATGGACTTGGTCTCCAGAGTATTTCAGATTTTAATCTCTCAGCAAACTCTGCCATTCAGGGAGTCTGTTGGGAGCAAATTTTTGTTTGTATTCAATATAGTTCAAGTTAGAAAATTGGCTGTGGTCTGACTTCAGAGAGAATAAGAGGGAGTATTTGATTTTTGGTTAAATTTTGGCAACCCATGTAAGATTTTTCTATCTCCATTCTTCTATTTCAGGGAACATTGTGAGGGTAAATGCCATTAAAGTTGTGGGATGCTCAAATGCATAGTAGTGGGGTCTGGGTAATTCTCTAAGTCATCTTGAAGTCTCAAACGGCTGCTTTTTAGAAGCCATGAAGCATGAGGGGAAAAAAGCTCAGATTAGACTGTTCTACCAGAGGCATCACTTAGTCACTGATGTGTCTAATAAATTTGTTCAGCGCACACGTCTTCTGAGGGCTGCAGCTTTCCAATGTGGAACAACACTGCTGTTTGCTGTGTGCCAAGATCAGGCTCTTAGCATTTTTTATCAAAGGTCACAAAAAAGTGATCATTCATTCTGATTAGATATCTCTCAATTACCTCTTTTAAGCTGCATTTCAAAATCTTCAGCAGATGGTTTGGCAGCTTCTTAATGGAAATAAATATCAATTTGACATCTTTGTCATTTGTGACGCAGAAATGCTGAAATGTCTTGCAGAATGTGGACGGTTCACTTTGCTAAGTCTACCCCAGATACAAGACTCTGATTCGAAGAAGTTAAGGTTTTCAGACGCTGATTGCTCTGTTCAGTGAATGATCATCCACTGTTGCTTGTTTCTGGGTCAGAGGGTTCTTTGTGCTTGCTAATATTTTCCAGAAAAGGCTTCCAAGTACCAAAAATAAAGATAGGCACTTGTTTGCATTAAGGCCGTTAAGAAGCTCTCTCGCTTGCCAGTGTTGTGGCATCTGTTTATCCCAGGAAGCCCCAAGCTGTCAGGGGCTGCACCCTGCCCATCCTGTTTCTTCCTGGGAAGCAGCGTTCTGCATGTCCAAATTGGTGATGGCAGGGCTGTGGCCATCAAGCTTGCAAAGGGCCTCTACCAAGTGATGGGCTCCAGGCTAAGAGAGCATGTGGCCAGCCAGCCTCTGCAGGTAGCAAAAGCCCTCTGGGGTGTTTTGGCCACCAGAAGCTCATAGAGATATGCTAGTGGACAGGTGGAGTCATGGGGGTGGCATTTGTTTTATTCGGAGTACTTGAAGAATGTGATTTACTCTACAGAGTTTATAGCTGTAGTTTATAGTGTATTTTGATGTAGGCTTTTAAAAGATTGTAACAAAAAAGAGCCAGTATTTTTCAAAAATTTTCTGTCTTGAATTTATGTTCCCTGAGAAGCTTGAATAGATACCAAAATATAAGTCCCCAGCTTGTAACTGTAAAAAGGAGAAAAATATATTTCTATACAAACGTAGAAAGTAAGCAATGTGCCCATATCTATTTACTTACAAGGTAAGAGCTTGGCTTTGGAAGCATTTGGACTACAGGATTAGATGGCTTCATATGTAAAGCAGAGAATGAGAGACTAGTCTTGCTAGCCCAGAGGATATGCTGTGGGGTTTTTGAAGGATGTGCAGCTTACTCTATGTGCTACTGCATGCCATAGGTGCCGAGATACCAGATGGCTTCTTTGCAAGACTTGGCTAACTGCTGGTGCCATGACATATATCCGAGATATCCAGGTCAACCTCAGACCCCTACTCAGATTTCTGAGACAGTGGAAATCTTTTCCACGGCATTATTTTTTCCTGTTTCAGAAGGTGCATCTTTTCTGTTGTCCTCTGTACACCCCATGCAGTGGACTCACATGGTGAGGGGACTGGTGCCATCTGACTGCTTCCCAACACCCTGGGGCACCCTGGGGAACTTCAGGAGAGGGTTTTGGGGTGAGGGGCTGTGCTGGGTGAGTGGGTGACACATGGCACGCAGAGTACTGCGTGGTACTGAATGACCTTGTATGAAGCTATGAGCCCAAAGAAGATCTGCCCACCCTTGGGGTCTTGCAGTTGTGTATTTAGTTGCTGCATTCTTGGTATGTCTAAAATTATACAGGACTCCAACTTGCAAGATGCTGTTGCTGCTTTCTTAAGGAAACTTCTTAAGGAAACTCTTTTTCTAGTTTGTACAGTGCTAAAGTGGAGAAATTATTTAGTATACTTCAAAATATTTTTTTTATTTGCTGCTGGTTTTTTGGTTTTAATTCCCAGCTATTGGTAGCAGGGAGCACTCAGGGACTCATCTCTGTGAAGTCTTGTCATGTTGTCTAGGCCGAGGAACTGGCCCTGACCCATGGCGTCTCTGGGTATCGGGCAGAGCCTGGTGGAAGCCCTAGCTCTTGCAAATCTGCCGGAGCATTTTAGAGTCAGTGTCTTAAGAGTTGTTTCTAACAACTGACTAAAGCCAGGAACAGACTGTCATCATGCAATTGTTTTGCAGGTCGTGAGAGAGCTCCACAGAGTATATGTAGGTGCCTGAACACTAAGCATGAAATGCTGGAGAATATTGGAGGGTGGCTGAATCTAAATAGCAGGTTCTGAACTATGTCACTTCATCAAGCACCAGCGATTTGCCACTGCCCAAAATCTAACAGGCAAATGTACTTTGATTTTTAGAGATTGGCATCTCTGGAGGGTCTCCTGGTTTTGCTTCCTCTACCTCAAAAGTTGTTCCTGCTCTTCATCTCCTCTGCAGATCTTTTCCTCTGGAGCTCTGTAAATGCTGCTGTGCACAGCATTCAACATTCTGCTGGGTTGAATGAAAGCTCTTTGGATGTGCTTGGGTCCTTGGGAATGTGTGGGGATGCTGCTGCACTGGCGAGAAAACCTTCTTCGCATGTCGTATGAGGCTTCCCTACTTGCAAAGTAGTTTTTAAAAGTAACCAATGGAACTGGTTTCTTAACTCTGTTGGCCTTGAATGGTTCTTCTTTCATGCCCACTGTTCTCCACAGTGGATAAGAATAAATCACTGTCTGTCCAAACCTATTTTCAGTTGTTTTATTTTTCACCTGTTCTTCCGAGACAGATTCCCTATGAGAGGAGAGTTAGAGCAAATGTAGCTGGCAGTGTGGCTGTCTGCAGGGACAAGCAGTGGCTGAATCCAGCTCAGGCGAGTTCTCCTGCCACATTTGCTCTGACGCACATCTCAGAAGTTATTAAGAAGCTGTCAGAGCCTCAAAACAGACCCTGGTTGTCTCAGATGGTTTGTCCTGCTTGCTGAAGGTAGAATGTGTTGTCAACAAGGGAAAGTGAGGCATAAAAGGTAACATACCATACAGAAAAGCTTACATTCCCCTACAGAGTAGGAAGAGTGTGGTCTTGTGCCATCTCCCTGTGCAGGAGGACATTAGAGCTCTGAAGATTCATGAGCAGAGACTGGTACCATGAAGCATGAATTCAGCCTACAAAATTCATCATTTCCTCAAATGGGAATTTTCTTCTTACCAAAAGTCAAAGCACATGCCTGACATCGTGGCTCATCTGCTCTTCAGAGTGCATGTGCCATGCAAATGTGTTGGCTGGGACAACTGCAAACCCTGCAGGAATGCAAATGCGTCAAAGTGCCAAGAAGATTCTGGGGAAGGGGACAGTACAGAAAAATGAATGGCTAATAGAGAAGGTGGCCAGGGAAGGAGAACAAAAGTTGGAGGATGGATCTGCAATGGAA
The DNA here is from genome assembly GCA_013400115.1 of Rhinopomastus cyanomelas. Classification (NCBI taxonomy): domain Eukaryota; kingdom Metazoa; phylum Chordata; class Aves; order Bucerotiformes; family Rhinopomastidae; genus Rhinopomastus; species Rhinopomastus cyanomelas. The sequence continues at coordinate 23,987 of VXBP01007759.1, read as the reverse complement.
TTTGCTCTTGCCAAGGTTAAAGGTGAGCCTGGGACCCAGCTGCTGAAGTCTCTCTCTCTCAAGTGGGGGTGGGGGCTACATTGAAGCGGCTATTTTCATCCTTGTTAAATAGTGATGATGGGAATAAAACTGGCATTTGGCTGCATTGCTACCAAATCTCCAACAGCTGACACTGAATCCTGATACTGTGATACTGCCTTTGATCCACACAGAGGTGAGGAAAAACACTCAAGTTAAAATTAGAGTTGACCTGAACATTTAAGCCTCCACTCTGCCTTGGTATCTTTAGCTGAATGAAAATCAACTTAGTTTGACCAACAAATTGCCCCTGTGTATCCTTAAAAGCCTCCCGCCCCCAATTGTTTTTGAATGCAATCAGCAGTGGTACAGGAGCTTGTAAAGCCTCTCTCTGTGCTAATGGCTGCGTCCCAGATACAGGAAGGCTGTGCTGCTTTCACAGTCATTCAGCATGTTACACCCCTGCTGCATTTGAGAGCAGAAAGGGAAAACTCTGTCCCCTTTGTGGACTGTGGTGAGGGCTGCAGGGTGTGCAGATCTGTCACTACCCGCTGCTGAATCCTGGAAAGGACAGACCTGCCCAGTGACCCGTGCTGTGAGTAAGGCCAGGCTCTCAGGCACAGCCCAAAATCTCATGTCCCTTGTGATTGAACTACTGCTGCTCCAGCTTCCTCGTCAGAGACGTGCTGTATGCAGTACTTGTCCTGTGCATGCTGTCAGTGTACATCATATGTTAGCCTTTAAAAACCGCTCAGTGCCGGCACATTTCTGTCGGTGCAAATATTCAAGCAGCAGTACATGCCACTTCAACATAAGGGTTATGGGTACAATAACAAGATGACTTTCATGTGCGTATAATTGAGCCAGTACTTCGACCTCTATTGCTTTGACTGCTGTATTGTTCTGACAGTTTATTTTCATTATCCCCTAGTGCAAAACAAACTATGTTCCTGTTTCCCCAGAGAACAGCTGCCGTCCAGCTAAACTAGCCCAACGGCTCCAGTGGATGCTCCTCATGGACTGGACCTCACAGTCGTGGGACCTCACTGAACTGCTGGCCGGTGTTGCTCCTTCATTGTCTAGTGATCCTGCAATCAATACTCCATTTGGTCATGGACAGCATGCTCCTTTTCTGTCCTAACCAGAGTTGACAGCAGTTCACATTTCACACTGGTAGGAAGCTTTTTTTCTCTCAAAACTTAGACTGTGCTTGTTCCTGTAAGCTTTGGCCTAAACTCTTTCTCAGGGCACTTCCAATAAGGGATTAACCCACACCACCATGTCCTTTACTCGCTGTCCCTCTCCTCCTCTTCCTCTATTGCCATGGCTTCTTTGTGTTACCTGCTGCTATCAATTATTTAGCATTGCAGTGGTGCCATTTCTTTACATGTTTAGGGGACAATGTACCCAAATGGTCCTATATAGAATAACATTTTCTAACTAGATGTATTCTGTGCTCACAATAGACCACATGGAAGAAAACATGGCCCAAATCCTAAAGTTGACATGTTTACAGTCTGAGTCATGTATGGCTCATAGCTGTCTTCAGTCACAATTTCATATGCAAGAAGAGAAAACATGTTTCACCAGGACAAGATGCAGGGCTTTGGAGAGGGCATGTACGTGTGTATTTACCCAGGACAGCAGGCAAGGGATGTTGTTTGTAACTTGCCTGCAGAAGGACGAGCTGATTGTGAAGCCAACAACAGGTGAGCAGTGTTTCTCAAAGCTATTTATACTGCAGCTTGAATTCCATTAATCAGAGAGCTATGTGACAGTTTACTGCCATGGGCCAGTACTTGCCAGGATAACAATTTCCTGTGTAGATGGAACAAGCATTTCTGGTTTTGTCTCCAACTCTTGATTGACTATGTGATCATTGACAGTGGTGTCTGATAAGAAATTACTTAACAGTCTAATTTCATAATAATTTTGATATTTTAAACTTACTTTTTAATTTGTAGCTGCCATTATTGCTCTGCCTTAGGGACAACTGCTTCACAGCCAAATGCAGTCTGTAGCAGTTTGACAGCAAATTCTCTATGGTTGCTAGTTTCTGATGTTACAAGAGAAATTGCATCTGTAAGGTGTTAATTAGACTTTCTGAAGGAAGAAATAAATCTTTTTTATCTGGCTGCATGTGTTTGTTTAGCTATGGACCTAATCCTGACATAGTAAAGCCCAAGCAGTGTAGCAGAGTGCAAGGAAGGACAGTGTGAGTGTATAGGGTTGTGGTTAGCAGCACAGTGAACGTGTCCTTTTCAGTTTTCCTTGGAGACAAAATTAGGGAAGTAAACTGCCTGTTTATCCCTCTCCCAATATTCTCTCAGGTCATAGTAAAAGCAGTGAACTTTACACCTACCTGCACACCCATTGTCTGAAGTGTGGCCTTTTCTCCTCTCCTTAAAGTTATTGATTATTTAAAGAGGTACCATTCTATATTTGCTGGTTTGGAAGCAACCTATGAAAAGGACACAGCAAGCTGCTTTGTGCATTTGGAGTAGACAGGCTGCGGAGCCATTGGTCAGCCAAGGGAAACTGGGAATACACTGAGCATCTACATGCCCACTGGACTCCTCTTGCTGTGGTGTTTGCAGCACCTCCTTTTTCTGTGGAAATGCTTAATATAGCTGTTTGGCTGTTGGTCCCTGTGGGACTGGAAATGGGAGATCATTGACTTGCCCGGGTTAGCAGAGCTCAGAGATGCAGAACATGCTTTCTTCTCTCTGTTGGCTATTGGTAGGATTGATAGCTCTGAAGTACAGAGTTTTTCAACATGAAGAATGTAGTATTGGGGTTTTTTTAATTGTCACTGGTGTTTTCTAAATTATTTTGCACCTCACAGATAGTTACCAGCTGTTGTTAATGTGCTATGTGGACTGACAGAAAATTTGTTCAAGGCAAATTGGGAAATTCGTTGCCCAAATTTCTGTGTCCTGCTGGCTGTTCAGCCGCAGAGCGCTGTGACAGCAGGACACCCTGGGTGCTCCCTGTTTTCTGGCTTATCCACATGGACAACTGCTCTATGGGAACCTACAAGCCATTGTATGGTCCTGGCAGGTTTGGTTTTCACTTTGGATGTAACATGGGTCTGGTCATGGTTATAAGAGGAAATGGAGCCTGGATCTTCTCAGTGGCATCTAATGATAGGACAAGGGGCAATGACTGTAAGCTGGAACGTAGGAGGTTCCACATAAATATGAGAAGAAACTTCTTCACAGCGAGGATGACAGAGACTGGGCTGCCCAGGGAGGTTGTGGAGTCTCCTTCTCTGGAGATGTTTAAAACCTGCCTGGACATGTTCCTGTGAGACTTTATCTAGATGATCCTGCTGTGGCAGGGGGATTGGACTGGGTGATCTTTCGAGGTCCCTTCCAATCCCTAATGTTTTGTGATAAAGCTGTAAGATGACAATTGCCCCATTAGTGTCACAATTAAAAGCCAAATAGCTATTGAATTTGTTGGATTATATTTTATCTGTAGAGTCATCTTGGCCTTCCTACATGTCTGTGTGTCTGTTGAACTGACTGGAAAGTTCTGTTCATAGCTTTACAGTTCCTGCTCTGGGGAAGGACAGGTCATTGTCAGCAACCTTAAGTTTCAGCTTTGGTTCATTCACCTACTAAAGAGCCAGTGGTTCAGCAGTAGTAGTAATAAATGAAGGGCTATCGAAAGCTTCCAGTTTCTCTTTAATTGCTATATAATCAACTCATCCATGCCTCAAGGAAAACTTTATTAAAGCAGGAAGGATTCATACGGAATAAGATAGGCTTATCACCCCCTTTCTCCTTTAAAATAACCTTGGCAAAGGGCATACAGCCTATCTGCAGAAATACTCACAGGGTTACTTAATGCAATCACAGAGTAGTGCTTTAGTGAAGAAGATAAAAGAATATGATGAGGAGAGGAAAGAAGCCAGATTTAAATATTCAGAACATAGTGAAGTGGAGAGCAGTTAGAGGTGGTGAGTGCTGTGGAGAATTTTTTGCTAGCAGTGTTGGCAGAGTGGGCGTGTGTGAAATGAACTGAGCTGGAATCACAGGGATAACATGGTCCTGGGTTTTGATCACCTTGTCCTGCTGAGTATTTGCTGTCTGTATCTGCACATCACTTTTTGACATAAATCTAAAAAGGTCAGTGGACAAGAAATGCTGGGATCTTTACCCCCAACTTGGGATTTGGTGTTATAGCCATCTTCGTATGCTAAGGATATGAAATGACAAGTCATTTGAGGTTTGCGATTTATGCCGTGACACTGGAAGCAAGGGCAGCTGCCAGCTAAAGGTCTGCAGATAAAGCAATGCATGGAGCATTTAGCTGTTGTTTTTGCAGCTATGAAGCTCCAGCTGGAAAAATGATACCGCATCACTCTGTGCCTAACACTTCTGCGACAAGATTCTGCTGCAGTGAGTGCACTCTGATTTTAATCCTTAGGACACAAATGTCACCCCATGCTTGAGTTAGCTGTGGTGGTACACAGAGGTTCTACTGAGCTGAGCACAACATTGCCAGATAACTCAAGCTTAAAGCAGGGCAGGGACGAGGTGGAAGCACAGCTGGCCTATGCTCTGATCTGCCAGTGTTCAGGCTGGGTCTTGTAGCCTAGAAAAGACATATTTACTTAATGAAAATCCAACCTAAATTAATTGTTCTGCTGGGAAAACGCAAAACAAGACAAGCTGGTGTTGGGGTGGGGAAGAAGGAAACAAATGGACTTTTACAGCACAGGGCATTAGTTAGGGTACTAGGGAAGGAATCAGTAGTATGCCATTGGGCTAAATTTTAGCTAGTTGCGTACAGAATATAAGAGAGCTCAAACTCATACCTTGCATATAAAAACTCTGATTTATTTACATCAGTAAAAAATAAATCTTTGAGTTCAGTATGGTCTTATAAAACAATTGTAAACCACAAATATTGTATTCATGAAAAATGGAGGTGGTGTTCAAAAACCCTGTAATGTAGAAAAAAAAAAGAAGTATTTTTTTAACAAAATTGATGAGCCAAGCTGTAATTTCCTCCATACTGTAGTTACTCTTAACCTCATACTTGTAATGCAAATTGATGGAAACAGGATCTTATTTGCAAGGTTCCTGTACATTAACTGTACTGAAGAGAATCTGGAAGATATACATAGTCATGAGTTGTTGTCATAGACTTGTAGACTACTCCTGGAGCTGCTCTGGTTCTTGGATGCAGTGCTTAGTGTGCAATAACGTCCTTGGGGCAGCATCAGGATCCTTCAGTAGCTGTAGTGTTTAGGAGGGGCTGTGTTTGCAATGAGTCTCTTGATGACTACAGCCTTAGTCAAAGCCAGGAGAGATGCTGTGGTAGAATTCTAGCTCCTGTACCCCATTGTCAGGGGAGCCTGGTTTTGGGAGAAAGATGCTTTGGCTGACTCTGTATCCAGTTAGCACACACGTGAGGATATTTCCGGCTTGATTGCTGAAGTGAAGGAAGTGAGCTTCATGCACTGCTGCAGCTCACGCACCACAGTACTTGGTTCTTGGGGAATACAAATAATACTTTCTCTTGTCACCCGTCATAGATATTGGGAAATCTCGACACCAAACCAGGAAGAGATAAAATTACTCTAGTAGCTGAGCACAGGTTATCCTTCCACTTCATCTTCAAAGCTGCATTAAGTCATGCAAAGTGCTGGTTTTTTGCTGTCCTACTTCTGTTTTTTTGCCATTCTGGGTAGTTACTGCCAGCAGAACAGACAAATCCCAAATGTGTGCAAAGATGTCCTTGTATTTCTATGCAGCTGGGAGAGAACTACACTTCTGATGAGACAGATGAGTGCCCTGCAGAGTTTGCCCTGCTGTTGACCTTTGTGAAATCTCCCTGGTGATTTTCTGTCTTGACAGGGGATGGTGTATCTGCATGTGATCCTGTGACTGTTGACATCTCCTAGATGTTCACTATGGGTACAGCTGCTTGATCGCCTCAAGCTCACAAACGCCTGACCATCCATCTATCCACTATGAATTACTTTTTCATATTCAAACCCCCACCTTAAACACAGGAATTAAGGTTTCCTTGTTCTGTGGCATAAAGTGGCACAGAACTTACTGAAGGATGGTTGATTAAGGCACTAGAATAAAACTCAGGAATTCAGCATCCAAAGGGGTAGTTTGAAAAGCATAAGACGAGCCTCAGTGTCTGCATCATGGAAGTGGGCAGGAAGGGTTAAAAATCTTGTGTGAAGAATCTGTAGGAAAGGTTAAACTATTCCTGTCAAAATAAGACTACAAATGTCTTTTTTCCCCCCCCCGGATCTTGTTCTATACTGAAGTTGTATCTGAAAACACATAAAACTAAACTAATTAAAATGACAGTAATTAATAGTTGCATCTTAATTGTGATGATACATAGTCAGATGAACAAGATCCAGTAAATTCTGAAACTGTATTCCAGGTTTTGCTCTAAGAGCCTTAGGATTAATTGACTGTAAATAATTTGTGTTTTTATTAGCAAGAATCTCTCTAGACTCTCGAGTGAGTTTACAGTAAGCCCCCTTAAACTGCATAAATCAGAAAGTATATAAACCTGTTTTGTAGACAACAGGATTCTCTATGGCAGCACTCTCTTACGAAAAAGCCCTACATGTCCTTAGGTGCCTCAGGATTTGTATTGTTGTTTGATTTGGCTATTACAAAACTACTCTAATCAGGATTAAGCCTTGTATCCTGGAAACTAGAGGTGATGAGATTAAGTGATAATCAAAGGTGATTTAGCCTCTGATTATCACAAAGAGCCTTTATGAAGGAGTAAGTTCCCTAATTTTATTCATTTTAAAAGGGTTATTTTGTTTTAATTTGTATTTGACTGTATTCTTTCTCCACATGCTGATAAATACCCTGTGTAAAGATGCAGCTTTGCTGATGCTATTTATGCCTTTGCAATAAAACTCAATTGGTTCAGAATTTTTCTCCCTATATGAAATGCCACAACAGCCACTTTTTGCATAGCTGAAGGTGCCTCCTGAATAAATAGCATGTCAAATGATTATAAATTCTGATAGTTTTTGAACTCCTTTATCTAACGAGTGAAGCAAAGGATTTGGATATGGATATGTTTATCAAAACAATTTGCCTCAGACTTGCTCAGCAGCAGAGAGTTTCTTTAGCTCAGTGTAGGTCTTTGAGTTAAACCATGAAATGCAATCTAGAGGAGATGCAACTGGCTACCACTCTGCTGAGATTTCATTGGATTGTTTGGGCCAGTTTGGGTTTTTTGGTGCAATGTCATCACCTGGTTTCCTTGTGAGAAAAAATGAAGCCATGTTTTGCAGGCTTGGGTGAGTCTGCTTCCTCCTCCCTCTGGGGCTCTGGCCTTGCTCATGCCTCTGCCTTTGTGGGTGCTGTTGCTGTCAGTCCCTCTGCAGCCCCTGGCCCACAATATAGAGCTCTGGGTGGGAAGTGGATCTGTTGGGCTCTCTGCTTTCAAGAGTGCAAGGGCTGCCCCAAGAGTCGCCTGCTTTTCTAGGGCTGTCTTCCAGGCTGCAAAAGAAAAGATGCTCAAGTTAAGAGGCTAACAAACCGTGACTTTTTAAAGCAGTGCTGATGACAGCACATGAACCCATGGAGCACAAATGCTGCATGATACTGTGTCATTCCCTTCCTGTACATATGACCTTTGGGTGCATCTTCCCGATTTTGTTCTCATGATACTAAGAGCACTCCACTGTCCCCTCCCAAGACTCTTGGAAAACAAAGTTCCGTATGTTTAACTGGGAATCAATGTGTCCCTGGGTTCACTTGGAGGCAGAGACTAATCTCAGTAATAAGCCTCATTCCAAGGAAAGATCTTACCTCTGTTGTGAATCTGCTCAGCACAGTTACAGTGATCTCTGAGGGCCAACATGACTGTGGGATGGGTATTCTGGTGATATGAATCTGCCACTCTGGAGACAGAACTGAGGCACAGCAAGTATGAAGATGTTCCTGGGGTTGCAGTGGCAATCTTTAGGAGCACAGGGACTTCATGAATCAAGACTAATTCCAGCAGCAAAGTTACTCATGAATATCTCACGTCATGGGTCTTTGTGCTGAAATGTGCCCTGTGTTGCTGTACCTAATTAAAGTAGTTTAAGCTCAACAAGGGGAAATATTCCAGAGTTATCGAGGAATCATTACTGTATTTCAAGTACATAAATTCCTAAAGTGAATTAGCTTTTAACTGCAGAGAAGCTGCTGCGTTCCTATTCTGGCTGCTAGGACTTTAATGATTTGAACTGCTGAAGGAAGAGATTTATGATACATGACCAGTCATGAAATTAATCCAGATTCAAATGTCCTCCCGCTGCAAAAAGTCTCTCTCAGGCTACATGCTCTGGGCCTGATTTGGTCAACCCAATCCATTCACAAGCCTTCCTTCAACAATATCTTAGAGGCAATAACATTTAACCTTCTATCTTTGCTTTCCTCTTGGGAGATTAACAGTCTCAGTGAAATATAATTTTGTTTAACTGCATACACAGAAATCCCATTATGGATTAACAGGATTTCTATGAGCAGAGCAATTGTACATGTTATGCTTTGATAATATGCCAGTGACTGCTGATGGCTGTCAAATGACCAAGCTTAGAAACCAGCAAAGTCAGCTCAGCCTATCCATCCATGAGCTGTCCAATAGGAACCAGCTGTAGTGACTTAAACATTGAAACTTGAACCTGAGATTCTTGTCTAAGTACCCAAAGACAAAGCACAAAAGCTCTAGCTCCAGCCCTACTTTGGACTAATGATATTGTGGGTCCTGATATTTCTTAGAGCATGGAGAAATCCTTGCGATAGGGGTCAGGAGCACTTTTTGCCTTCTAGGGAAGCAGTTAGTGTGCAGGAGACACGTGAATCTGTGCACAACACTGACATTTTCATGGCTGGCAATGCTAACTAGCAAAATGATGGAAGTTGCCTCTCTTTTTTTGGTGTTTGTATTAAAACAGGGTGGCTGGTAGATGGGACTCAGCTGAGAGATGAGGACCATGTTGCTAGTACAATCCACTGCTGGATTAGCACTCTGCTTTTCACCAAATAGATGTTTTGATTTGGCATAGAAAAAGTGCAGGAATATGTCCCAGAGTTTGGGAGCACGGGAGAATCTGGCTGATTCTAATTTTCAACATGTTTTACCTATAAATGAATGATACTATTGCAGGTTTGACTCTGTCTCCCTTCCTACCAGCAAAGCTTGAAGCTGATAAAAACAAAGGAAAAACCTACACAGCCATAAAGGAGCATTGTTGTACTTGGAGAGAAGAAGTAGAGCAAGGGAATGAATGAAGGGCAGGAGACTGGCAGCTGGGTGGGAACAGTCTGCAAGATTGAGACCAGATGCAAACATGGCCAAAATGAGGAGGTGCAGGTGTACAGCACCTGGATCTGGGAGATACTTTGAAATTTCCCTCTGTCAGCTGAATGAACTGCAAAGCAAAGGAAGCCCTCCCTGGTCACCTGAAGGAAAATGATGGATCAGATTGCAGTGGTTTGTCTGTTACAGCATCTGTTATAAGAGCAGGGTCAGCATCTATGCGTGGGGATATGGTGCTCTCAGCTGTGGCAGCTGCTCTGGTTCTCAGCAGGACAAGATGACTAGCAGCAGTGTGATTGCTTCTCAGAGCTTTTGCTGCATGCTGATTCTTAAAATCGCCCTTCTTCCCATCAGCACATTTACTGTGGTATTTGTATTAGGCTATTCAATTAAATGTCTGTAAAAGTTGATTCCAGGCAGCTAAATTAAGTGTAAGAAAACACACAGTGGTGTATTTCATCTGAAATAAGTGCACCTGGTAATTAATAGGCTAAATTTCCCTTTTGCTTATATTGATATAAATCAGGCTAACTCACTAGGGTGATGCCTATTTGTATAAATGCTAAGGTGAATTTGGCTCAAGATACACTGTGTTCTTCTATACATCATAACTCTAGGATATAAAATCCTTTCCATGAAAGGGATGATTTTATTTACAGCGGGTTGTTTTTATATTGCTCTCTATGCTCTGACAGGCTGCAATGGAAAGATAATATACCCTGTTGAAGCATAAATTAGCTAACAATTTATAATAGATTATTTAAAAAAATAATATATCAAACTGCCAGGGCCTTTGTCTTGCAAGTTCTGACACAAAGTCTGTTTGGAAAACATTTATTTTCACTATCAGTCTCTGGAGTAAACAAAGCTGACTTCATACAGTACAGAACAAAAGCACAAACCCCAGCAACACGGTACAGGGCTTTTAGGAAATCTTTACATGTCAGAATATGGTGCAATATTGGAACTGGGAATGTAAAATACTTTGCATTTCTGTTCAGCACATTTATTTACTGTCAGCGTGGGGAAATTTACCCTGTCTTTGGTGAGGGAATGCCTGGGCAACTGACTTCAGGATCCATGACTCCCTATTCTCACAAGACATCGTGTGATCCTACACTTAGAAGTGCAATTTTATCTCCTGTTATGAGATAAATCCTTACTCATGGGGACGATTCACATGATTTCAGGTGTTCTGTGGCAAGACTAAAAATACTCCTCACATGAGGAAATTGTACCCGAGAAGGGTCTTAATCCTATTGCATAGCTTAGAATTTAATGGATTTATACATCCTAAGATGCTAAGAAACTTGAATGACAGCACTTTGTACTTCCAGGCTGTTACACTGATCTCTGAGTATTCCCAAACACCTCTTTCTGTTTCCTGGCTGGTTTTGTGATTTCACAGAATCACAGGACATTAGGGATTGGAAGGGACCTTGAAAGATTATCTAGTCTGATCCACTTGCTGGAGCAGGACCACCTAGATCAAGTCACGCAGGGACATATTCTGGCTGGTTTTAAACATCTCCAGAGAAGGAGACTCCACAACCTCCCAGGGCAGCCCATTATATTTTTTCTTAATTGGTAGAGAAAATTTAAAGCTAAGAGATTCAAAAAATGGCTGCCAGTGGGTGCAAACATGGAATTAGTGTATGTTTGATGCTTCAGTTTCCTTAAACTGACTGTTTCAGAGCAATGACTATCCAGTAGCCACAGGAGGTTTTCAACTTTGAAAACTGGGCTTGGCCTGTGGACTCATACTTGAAACAGCACTTAGATCTGAGAAGCTCAAAATGTCAAGCTCTAACGTATGTGTAGATCCTCATCTACACATAATCTGTTTGTCATTATTACTAGCTGGTTGGAGACTTCCTAACAGAGATTTCAGCTGCACAGTTACTGGCCTAGAGGCTGATGTTAGGAACAGAATCCTCCCTCTTGGACCAAGTCTGGCTTCTCATGGTTATTTAAAAATGTTTATGTTCTGAAGGTTACTTTAGAACATTTAAGAGTTGAATGTGGGTGTCTTTAGCCCCCATACCAATAAGGAGACCTGTGTGCCACTGCACGAACACTCCCCTGTGGTGCCTCTCACAGCAGAAGTGTATGCGTAAGGCTCGAGCAAGCCAATAGAAGGTTAACGCTTCCCTTTACTCAGACTCACAGTCTGCTGAAATCTGGGGCAAGGTGGCAGGGTAGAGTAGAATGCATCTGTTGGGAGGGACCTACAACCTCCTTCATCTAGTCCAACTACAATGTTAGCTTTGCCTGTCCATCTGTTCTATACATGAACAGGGCATTTTTCTGGGAAACCTCTTAATGACATTAAATTCCCATCAGGAGTTCAGAAAGCCAACGCAAGGCTATACTGCTGCTTACTTGGCCTAAAGTGCCGAGTTTCTTACCTTGCTTGGTTAAGTGCAGGTTCGCTGCCACCTGTTACTGGAGCTGCAAGACGAAACTGGACCCCTGGTCGACGGTCGGAGAAACTTCTTCTCACAAATGGCTGAGGATTGACAGCGCTTAGGGACAACTTTCTGGTTCGTTCTCCAGGCTGCTGGAAAAGCAGATTGCTCCCCTGTGAAAGTAGTGAAGCTTCAGGCTGGCTACTCCCCTCCACAGTGGGTTTTGTGGGTATCAGGGGAGATCTAGCTTCAAATAAGGAAGTGCTGGCTGGGCAAAATATCGAGTGGACATTGCTTCCCCTCTTGGAAGAGGATTGCTGGCGCTCATCCCCAGCGTCCAGCCTAGGTCTCAGTCCTTTGTAGGAGCGGGATGGGGAGGTTGGTGAGGAAGGGGGAGTGGGAAATGGAGCAAGGCTTGCATCTCGGCGGTGTACTGGGGAGCCCAGTTGCTGGTGTGGTGATGGAGAGTTTTGCTTTTGACCCATGGGAGGGCTGAGTGGTTTTCGTTGGGATGGTGGAGAGGGCATCTTCTTCTGCAAGGGTGGGCTGGGCATCCTAGGGCTAGAGGGCGGACTGGGTTTCCTCTGTGTAGTGGGTGAACTTGGCTGTGGGTTGCTAAAAGCCTGCAGTGAATGTCTATGTTGTGTTGAGGGGCTGAAAAGCCGTTTCTCAGTTGATGGAGAAGCAGGGGGAGTTCTTGTTGGGGAGACCCTCCTTGCAAATGCTGAGCCTTTTTCATTTCTCCTAAGCAAATCGGGAGAAGTGCGCTTCTGGTATCGTGCTGAAGTTGCAGGTGAACTGGCTTCTTTGCTCTCTGAGCTGTTGCTGACTCTTTTTACAACCCCACTGGGATTTTGAAGAGGAATAATTTTATGAGTTTGTTTGTACAAATCTGCGGCCTCTTTTCTCTGTGTTGCCAGTATCTCCTCCTGGCTAGGGATGCGAACATTGGTAGGGTTCAGCTCCAATGAGTACTTCCGCAGTTTCTCATCCTCTGCTCTGATATTCCTTAGGCCTTTACTAGTGGCACTTGGGCCACTGATATTTTTACTTGGCAATAAGTCAATGGACTGAAGGGAGGCTTTCATTTTTTGGGAAACCTGTGATCTCTTAGTAACATGTAATTCTGTTTTGGCAGGCTTTTTGATGTCTTCTGAAGAGTTTCCTTCCTTTCTTGCAGTTTCTTCAGGCTCAGATAAGTCAGAATAAGTGTCCATTAACATTTCAGGTGGCGGTGGTGGCAGGTTCTCAATGTCTTCAACAGCTTCTTCCTTTGTGCCCTTCTTACTTAATTCTGCAGCTGATGCAGGAGGAAAAGCATTTGAAAAGCTGCAAGAAACTCCGCTGGTGTTTGAAGGGTTTGGATCTTCTGCTGGAGAAATACGATGCTTGAGATGTAAAGGAGGCAGGCCTCTCTGAAAGGGAATGGCAGGTGGAATAACTGGAAGTCCAAATTTTCTGATGCATTTTATTGGTCCTAAAGGTGTAGCTTTTACAAGATCATCGGCAGGGCTGAAAGTTTCAATAAGCTTTTTGACAGACTGTCGGGGGGCACAGCTGCCACAACTGAGCATTTGTGGTGGAGCTCCAGAAGGCTCCTTTTCTTTGCCTCCTAGTGTTTCTTGGGTGGGGAGAGTAGCTCTTAAAGGCTTCCCACCTTTTTCCTCCTCTAGCTGACGGACAGGTTTTTGATCAGCCATGAACAAAGGGACTTTATCCTGGTTAGGCAGGATGCTGAAATTTTTTGAAAGGCACGCCTTCAGCTTGTTAGAGGACCTGGATGTAGTTTGCTCATCCTGCAAGTAGCATGCTGCTCTTGATTTCCAAGGCTCTGGATTGTTGTCTGTATCCTTCTTACCATAAAACATTTCCAGCCTTTTGTTGAGCTCTTTCTGAGTTCTCTGAAGCTCTAGGAGGGTCGGGTCCTCTGCCTGGCTTCTGAGAGACTCTTCTGACCTGGACCGTTGTTGTTTCCCGAGGGTTTTCTGGCTGCCTGTTGCTGTACTGGGCCTTTTTGTTAGGACTGTTCTTCCGCTCTCGTCTTCTATCCATTCTTTACGCCTGGATTTAACTGGTACAAACTTAATTTTTTCACTGATGGAATCTTTCATCTTCAGAATAATTTCCTCTGTGTCTACATTCTCTGCCCTCTTGATGGGCATTGCAGGTGAAGACAGAGGCCTCCTCGGCAGAGCATCCCTCTCCATTTCTGATAAACTTATGTTGTCATCATCTTCCTCCAGTGTGCTCCCTTCATCTTCATCATCCTTATCATCAGAAGATTCACAAGTTTTGAAATGTTCACTTTCCTGAGTAGAGTCAGACTGTAAGGAGTTATAGGAACATCTTTTGCTTAAGCTTGCGTATTGGGGTGCGGTAGAAATGCCTTCTGGTACTCTACCCTGAGAATAAGTCACTTCCCCACTATATGCCGATGGATAAAATATATCTTTAAAATGCTTTTCAAGTGCACAGTCGTGGGATGTGGCTGTGCGTGGTGACACTGTCCCATCACGCACATGCTCTGCTGTTCTGGCATATTTTTGGGACAGATGTCCATATGCACAGGAATCAGAGCTTGTTGGTCCTCCATGCTGGCTGAGAGCACTGAACTCTTTGAGGGATTCACTGTCCACACCGATGCCACTGTCCTCAGAGTAGAGAGTCCTGTCATCACTCTGGGCCTGAGAGGATCCCACTTGAGTTGAGGCTTCAAGCAGCCTTACTGTCAGTAGCAGGCGCTCATCAAAGCTTTGCTTTGCTTTCAGTTTTCCTTCCAAATTGCTTGCAGCAGAGTGCAGGTAGCTGCAAGTCTCCTGCAGGGCATTGGATGTGAGGGAGGCCAGTGTCCCACTCAGTAACTGCATTTTATTGACTGTGTACTGCAGCAGTTGTTGTAAAAGATCAGGGTGCTCCTTCAAATCACCTTTTTCTGCTGGCCATGACAGATTCCCACCCACATCTTTGAGAAGATTTTCCCCATCACAGGCAATTTCTTCTAAGAGCTGGTTGATTTCATCAAAACGAAGCACAAGAAAGCTTATCATCTGCTGTAGGAAGAGCTGAGTTTGGGTAGCCTGGTTGGCCATGTGGAGTATGGTTTCATACTTGGAGAGGTTGGGATTTAAGTAGGCATATGCACTCTGATGAGCCTTGACAAGCACTTCAGGGAAATCTACCTTTTTCTCTGTCTCACACGGGGCCAAAATGGCCTTTTCTTTAGTTCTGCTAGGTCGACCTTGCTTTGCCAGCTTTTGATTCTTCTGCTTCTTTCCCTTCTTTGGGATGCGCTTTGTGCTGCTTTCATTCTTATCATCCCAAAGGAAAGCTTCCGATTCACAGGAGCTTTGCTTTCTGATGTGTATGGCCTCAGTGATGTGCTTTTGAGACTCAATCAGTTCAGACATAACGACTTCAGCATCTGTGGCTGGTCTCTCAATTTTGTTGTCTTCCCTGGAAATCTGGGGATCTGAATGAGCCTTGGAAGATAATAGCAAATCATCATGTTTGTCCTGCTCGGATAGTTTGTCCTCCTTTTCTCCCAGGTATTCTTTCCTCTGGATCCCATATTGGTGGAATTCATCAATACTGTAGCAAGATGAACTTTTAACCAGCAGAGGAATTCCTTTATCTCCTGGATCAACACGCAAAGCACTTTTGGGTTTAGTCAAAGCCTTAAAACCACTTCTTGCAACAGCATTAGTGATCTCACTGTGAGAAGGTGTGCAGCCCATACTTTCTTTCTCTTTAGCTTTATTTTTGATTAAAAATCCAGATGAATTAATGAAAAGACAACAAAGAATCAAACTCACTGTTTCATCCTGAACTGCAGACTGGCCTGTTTCTCATGAATTTTTCACCATGATCCCAGTTTTGTTGTCAAATTCTCACGGTCAATTGCCTTGAAATCTCACATTCTTACTGCTCAGGACTTGCTCTTCAAGTTTTGCTCTATTTCATTGTTCGTTCCAACTCAGGTTTTTATCTTCGATTCAGGAAAAGGAGTGTGAAAGCTCTGCTAGATTTAAAGCTAATGGATTAAGAGGACTTGTGTGCCTCACTTCTGTCTTGACAGATGTCTCCTACAAATAAGATCTTAAGCTCATTAGGGTAAGCAGGCACCAGCCAGTCAGCACATATATTGTATTTATAAAGGCCAATTTTTTTTCCACACTATATTGAGAGGCAAAAGAACTTAGTGCTTGTCCCTCCTGTTTTCCCTTGCTGCAAAAACATAGCACACACTTGAATACAGAGATCCAAAGGAAGAGACTGTATTTGGAAGCCTTTCTGAAAGGAAAGTATTTGAAAGGGCATGTAAATGATTCCTTAACCAAGAGAAAGGTGACCTTGACCAACTACTTAGCCACCGGAAAGTACAAGACATGAAATCAAATGGGCTACAGATGCTGGGTAGACTTCTGCCTTGAAGGTCTTCAACATTTTCCCCTATATGCAAGTGACAAGTTTTTTTTAAAAATTTTCTTTCTAAAACTTCCAAACAAGGTTTTTTTTCCCTTCCCCTCAGGTAGTCTCTCTTGGAAAATACTTTTTTTCTTCCAGATAGCTTCCCAGAGTGAAAATTCAAACTGCTGCCCAGGGGGGTTGTGGAATCTCCTTTCGTGGAGACCTTAAAACCTGCCTGGCCATGTTCCTGTGTGACTTGATCTAGGTGATCCTGCTCTGGCAGGCGGACTGGACTGGATGATCTTTCAAGGTCCCTTCCAATCCCTACTGTTCCATGATTCTGTGATTCTGTGTGCTCCATAACAGCATTTCCTACTAAGTTTTGCACATGTCATTAAGATGATGTCTGCATCTAATGGCTGGAAACTGTAGAATTGCTGATAAGAAAAAAAAAGTAAGTTAATTTTTTCCTTCCTCTGAATGTCTTGGGATAAAGACTGAAGTTACAAAAGTGACTTGCTAACCTTTATTTCTTTTTCAGGGGCAGGGTTTTATTCTCCTAACAGCAAGACCTGATGAGACAAAACTCTAAAAAAATAAGCCAACAAATTAAAAATGTGGATCCATTTCTCAAAAAAAAAAGTAATGAAAAAGATAGGACTGTTGTTTTAATCACTTCTGAGGTCAGGACAGAGTATCATCACTCTGAAAGAGAACTCCAGTGCTGGCTAGAAGCCTACTGCTTCTCTCTAGCAAAGTGATTTCTAACTGCATGGTTAAGTGTATCTTGTTCAGTTCCCAAAAATCTTTGGATGCTGCCAAGACTATAAAACATTCTCATCCTTTATAGAACTGCCTACGTGATTCATGCCTTGGTGTTGGACTGCCGCAGCTCCACATCAGCACGGAAAGCCATTATTCTCTGCAGCCTTACTGTTCAGATCTCTTTTTCTCTCCAAGAGGGGCAGCAAAATTACTTTGTTTTGCAGGGGACAAGGCATGACAGTGAGTCATAGGGAAAATTTTAAAACACTATGTACTTTTGCTAAAGTAATTTTTCTGGAACACAGGAATTGTACTTAATATACACAATGGCATAGTCATTTCCCTTAATGCTTTTCTGGAAAGCCTCTGGTAATTATTTCTTGGCTCTGATTCTTGCAAGTCACGTAGCTCATTCTCTGGCTTCTTCTGTGTCTTGCCACAATGTGGATTCTGCACAGAGATTCCAGCTCTTCTTACCCTCCCTCTAGGACACACATCTAATGTGTTCAAAATAGAGAAATAGAGCAGATTTAGGCAGCTCCTTCATCCTGTGGATCCTAATGGTCAAGATGCTATAGTTCTCCACAATAAGTAAAGGAAAAGACAGCAGATTTACCAACTAGCCTTAATGTAGCTCTTCTGTCTACTGGAGGACCTGAGAGACACCTGTAAAGCACATACATATGAGAAGAAACTTCTTCATGGTGAGGTTGACAGAGCACTGGAATGAGCTGCCCAGGGAGGTTGTGGAATCTCCTACTCTGGAGACGTTTAAAACCCACCTGGACATGCTCCTCTGCAACTTGGTCTAGGTGATCCTGCCGTGGCAGGAGGATTGGACTAGAAGACCTTTCAAGATTCCTTCCCTAATGTTTTGTGATAAAGCTGTAACATGACGATTGCCCCATTAGACTCCTTAGGGTCACAATTAAAAGCCAAATAGCTGTTGAATTTGTTGGATTATATTTTATCTGTAGAGTCATCTTGGCCTTCCTGCATGTCTTTGTGTGTCTGCTGAACTGCCTGGAAAGTTCTGTTCACGGCTTTACAGTTCCTGCTCTGGGGAAGGACAGGTCATTGTCAGCAACCTTGTTTTACCTTTGGTTCTGTGATTCTGTGAAGGTGCCTATAACGCTGCTTCAGCTTGAGCTATAAAACCTCTTGTGACTTTTCATCAGAAAGAATCTCCAGCAGTTCCACTGTTTGCACAATGCGTTTTGACAATTAACTCCATGTGAATTGTTTGTTGTATTTGGAAATTTCTTTTTCGACACTTCTTTCTTCGATTTTACAGTCAAGTCACCTTTGTTTGTTTTTCTAGCCATTTTCAGGCCATGCGGGAACCTCTTATGGGGCACACATAAAGGGTTAAAAAACTGCAAAGTCCTGGCTTATGACTATTCATTATGTGTTTGTCTATTAGTTTAAATATTAGTATTAAGCAAACATTCCATTTATTATTTATCATTAAACAGATATCCAGGGTCATAGGAAATATGTTTTAGTAGGACACTTGTTTTATCCTGACTTTAACTGCAGTTTGCACAGATATTTCTATTTAATGTTGTGCCCAATTTTGCAGCTTCTGCGAGAAAGCAGGAACTTTGATGTGCCTGTTTCCAACCACTTATTAAATTGCATTTTCCTCATAAATTATCTTATTACTAGGTAGGTATATATTGCTTTGCATGTCAGGCAATTTAGAGAAACCTAAATGCTTTACCTCATGAAAAACGCAAGGGGAATGCTTTGTCTCATGGTCATGCAACAACAGTAGGCACAACGGGTAAGTTAGGTAGAGAACAGTTGTAGAAGAGAATATCCATGAGGACAATGAGAAGGAAATATTTTTGAGTGTTAAGAGCGTTAGAAGAAATTGTAATTTGTAATTTATGGTTGCTATATGCTAATGCAATTCCTGGTGCAGTTACTAAAGCAATGTTTTTGGTTTGCAGTGCTACTCTCTGCAGAACACAAGTTGGAAAGGAAACAGTTGGTCATGTTTGAACAGAGGCCCAAGTGTTGCTACCTGTGTACTTGCTGACATGAGCAGTTTCACTATGCTGGATGGTCACAAAATTGTTTGAGGAACACACTCTAGGAAAGCACCAAAAATAAGGTCATTAAAGATTAAAGGGGGCTTATGGATTACCTATAACTTGTCTTTGCTTTCCTTCCCATGTACTTTCTCCCTACAGTTAAAATTGACATTACTATCATTTTGAGGGAGTTGCCTGGTCATATAGTGCTTCTTGAGAGAAGAATTTAAATGTTCAAATCCTATCATACATAGTGAGTGCCACAAAAAAGTCTCTCTGTAGTCTTCTCCAGGCTGAAAAACCTCAACTCTTTCAGCCTTTTCTCAGAGAAGAGGGGGTCCAGCCTCTGATTATTTTTGTATCTCTTCTCTGGACCCGCTCCAGCAGATTAATGTCCTTCTTGTGTTAGGTAGGTGCTCTAGAGCTGGACACAGTACTCCAGGCATAGTTTCAAAGGTGGAGCAGAGTGGGACAATCACCTCTCTTAATCTGCTAGTCAAGATTCTTCTGATACAGCCCAAGATATGGTTGAGCTTCTGGGCTGTGAGTGCACATTGTCAGCTTCTGTCCAGCTTTTAATCCACCAGTATCCCCAAGTTCTTTCCCACAAGGCTGCTCTCAATCTGTTCAATCTCTGGCCTGCATTGATACTGGGGATTGCCCCAACCCATGAACAGGATCTTGCACTTGGTCTTGTTGAACATCATGAGGCACACTTCTCCAGCTTGTCCAGGTCCCTCCGGATGACCTCCTATCCCTCAGGCTTGTTGACTGCATAACTCAGCAGAATGAAATTGCTGCTTTTTATTTCAGCTTCTCCTACAGAACTGACACTGTAGGGAGAAATGAAGTAGATTATTTCTTTGTCTATTCAATAACAAAAATGTCAAAGTTTCATCCTGCTTCCCCTGTGGACACCTCTTTACAGTGGTGAAGAATAGGAATACAATGGTTCAAACGGAACCTGGTTGCAAAGAATTAAATGAAACCAGTGAGTCTATACAGAGCCTTCACTAGTGGTGATGGTGTGAGAGAAAGACAAAATAAATCTTGATTCTGGGTCAAGGATAAGCTTTTCACAGCTGACTGGCTGAAGCTCAGTTCTTGCCTGCTCTTGTTACACCTCTAAGTAGATTGATTCAGGCTGATTGCATGACAGAAATATGAACTCAGTGCTTTCATAAACCTGTTTTGCAAAAACAGAGACATTTTGTTTTTAAAAAGACAAGCAAAAACCAGCTGTTCAGAATAGTAGGAAACCAGTTTCCTTCTCCAGCAAAAATAATTTATAATGGAATTATTAGAGGAAGAAAAATAAGTAGACAATTAAAGAGTTGATTTAGGGGTTTGCCAGCACAGAGCTGTTGGCAGACTTAGATGATCCAAAGAAGCTGAGAAAAACTGTACAACCCCTTGAGCTCAGCAGTAGTTTTGTGAGATATATTTATGTGTGTCTACTGCTTCTGAAATGTGTATTCTGGCCACTTAGTCACAGTTTCTCTCTGGTAAAAAGCTGTCTGTCATAACAAATACATTCACTGCTGGTTTCAGTGGTTAAGACAGTGACTGCCAAAAGGTAAGTGTTAGGACAAAGGATTGTGTGAAACAGCATAAAGCTTTAAGTATAGATTTACAGAGTAATGCAAATCTAGAAAATAAATAGGGGACAGTACCATCAGCCTAGGCAGTGGTTACAGCAGTTCTCACAAATGGAAGCAGGTTTGTGGTTGTGGATTAATTTCAAGGAAAGCAAGTTCGTACAAGGTGAGTGACTGATGATTTTGCAGGCAGGCATTGGCTTCTGTCACTTCCAGTGGAAGGTAGTAGTGTTGAACTTGGATCTAGAGGTGAAGATCCAATTGATCTTTGTTCTTCAAAAATATCCCAGGATGCTAGAGGAAAGAGTACAGCTACCATGCCTCTCTCCTCTTCCAATTCCTAGTGGAAGCATTTCAGGGTTCTGAAAAATTGAGATAAATACAGCATTCCTCCTGGTTTCCTCTCACAGACTGTCTCAAACCACAGTGTGTGCACTGATAGCTGTGTGAAACCACGTCAAACGTGCAGGAAGACATGAGTGTGGCAGCTGCTGCACCACAGTATGGTGTGCCAAGGCAGCCGTCCTCTGGTGAGTCCTGGTGTGTGGAGCAGGCATTTACTCTGGAGAGGAGATTATTTCCTTTCACTGTCTGGGCTCTAATGAGAGAGGAGCTGGGTGGCTCTTGATGAAATGTTAGACAAGAGGCTGTGGATCCAGAAGTGGAGGATGTGATTTGGAGAGTTGGGAGTTGGCACACCTAACAGAAACTGGAAAGGGCACTTTACACAGCAGGGTGCTGGCTGATGCTTGGAGGGAGGATGGGCAGCATGGCCCTCTGGAAATAATGGGCAGGGCTGGAAAGACTGACAGTGACCTGTAAACTTCTTTGTAGGTGAGAAATGTTGTGAGTGTGGGTGCATAAACAGCTTCTTAGTTTTAAAGATTGCTTTAAAAAATTTCCATTACAGGGCCCAGGTGTGGAAGCCAGGACAGGCAAGGGTTGTGTCAGTCCCTCATTAGCCTCCTTTGTGATTGCAGCACTAAGGCACAAGATTTACTCTGAGCTAAAATATTTAGGGTTTTGCCTTTACTGCTCTAGATGGATGTTCTAGAACCTGAGATGCTTTGTTACACACTTACTTTCATTTTCTAGCGTAAAAGTATTCACTTTTTATTTAGCTTATATTAATGTTACCTTTGAATTCACACACCATTCACCTTGCTGCATTACACAAGCCACACTCTGGTAACCTCCTAAAATAGACTGTTCTATTCCTTGCCTGTGCTAGCAAATCATCTCTGGACATGCTAGATTAGCTGCCTCAATTTCTAGGAAATTGAAGAATTTTCTTAGCTTTTCTCCAGCCATCTGTTATGTTCGCTATCAAAGCTGTACCTCCATGTTCCACTTCTTTCAGTTTTGAGGTTTCTGGGATCTGAGAGCACTTGCAGCACTTGAATTTTCCAGCACTTCACTTGAGGTAATTCCTACTTGCCGCTCCCATTATTTGTCCTTCTCTCACCCCACATTAATATTATCAACGGATAAACAGCAACAAAACCCCTAATATAAACATCAATTATATTCATTTAATTGTGACTCACATTGAGTTCTATATAGCAGGACTTGTCTGAGCTTTTATCCAGGTCAAATTCCCCTCAAGTAGCCTGAGCTCAAGCTGCATGAAAACGGGTTTACCCTTGAATTGGTTTCTTAGAGATTACCAATCTTTGGATTTAGAGCCTTATTAGGTTTACAGCCCTGGATAAGCACTTCCTGAAAAGCCTTCTTGAAAGTTGCTACTTTTGTTCCTCTAACTGGTTACTAAAATAACTGAAAGGTCCAGATTTCTGAGTTTTGTGCTTAAATTGCCTGGTGATTACATGTGACCTTAAGGAAGTCCGTTTACACAGCTGTTGGTGCATAAATGTTCTCTGGCATTAAGCTTGCATTTGAAATCCAATGCTGCTGTCTCCCTTTGCTTCCCACTTTCTCCTTCTGGCCATACCTCCTAATCCTCTTTTTGTTTGGGTCTGTAAGCAGTGTGGGGCATCATTTCCCTGATCACCCATCCAACAGACCAAAGCTGCCTGATCTGTAGTTTACTGGTGCTTTATTTTCCTTTGACTTACATTCGGAGTGCTGATCAGGTCCACCACTGCTTGCAGTACTGATTGATGTTCTGTGTCCAATGGATTGATCTGTGTTGCCCTGGCCAGTTCCAGGCCTGTTCTCACCCAGGACAAACACAGGCTTGCAGCTACTTTGGGTGAAACAGCATCTCCAGCCCATATTCGAGGGACGCATGTTTAGAAATGTCTCCTGGTATTACAGGGGCCTGTGTCGAGCTGTTGTGTGTTCTCTTTTAGGAAAAGAATAAAAGATGTGAGCCAGTAATGTGCACTCTCAGCCTTGGTGACCAGTAATTTCCTGGGCTGCATCAAAAGAGTGTGGCCAGCAGGTTGAGGGAGTTGATGCTGCTGCAGCACTCCAGTCCGTACTGTGTCCAGCTGCGGAGATCTCAGCACAATGGCAGGAACCTATCACAGTGGGTCCAAAGGAAGGCCATGAAGATGATCAGAAGGTTGGAGTCCCTCTGCTGTGAGGACAAGGTTGTTATGATTGTTCAGCCTGAAGAAGGCTCCAGACAGAACTTCTTGTGGTTTTTCAGTACTAAAGGGAGCCTACAAGAAAGACAGGGACTGACTTTTTAGCAAGGCCTGTTGTGACAGGACAAGTTTTAAACTAAGAGTTTAGACTGGATTAAAAAAGTAAAAACTTTTTTACAATGCGGGCATTAAAACACTGATACAGGCTGCCTGGGGAGGTGGGAGAAGCCCCATCCCTGCAGACATTCCAGGTCAGGTTTGAGGCGGCTCCAGGCAACCTGCTCTAGTCCCTATTCAATGCAGGGGGCTCGACTCGATGACTTTGGAAGGTCCCTTCCAAGCCGGCGCATTCCGTGACACTATGACACGCACAGTGTGAGTGGCAACACCTGGGGGCCGCAGTCCTGCCTGTCCTCCTGCTCCAGGTGCCCCAGCGGAGCCGCTGTAAAACTGCTCCGAGAGCACCGGGCCCCAGCACGGCGACACCACCGTGAGAACGGGCCCGGCCCGCCGCGGCCTTCCTTGCGGGGCGTGGGCGGGGCCAACGGATAGAGCAGGCCGCGGATAGGCCAGTGATTGATAAGGGGCGTGNGGGGGGGGGGGGGGGGGGGGTCGGAGGCTCCGCTCGGCTCTGGTGTCCGGGCGGTCGTGGGAGGCCCTGGTGGCGCGCTGTGCCCCTCCCGCCGAGAGCAGGTAGGGCCGGGGTGAGCAGCGTTACGGGGATGGAGACTGAGACCAGGGGCCTCACGGCGCTCCCTTGGAGTTTCCCTGCGCTCTCTACGTGCGAGGTGCAGGTGATGGCGCCGGCGCCGCCGCAGCGGGAGGGCCGCGGCCGGCCCTGTTGCCCCCTCCTTGGGCCAGTTCATGGGGCCGCTCGACGGGCCA
>VXBP01007758.1:40137-59998 GCA_013400115.1 Rhinopomastus cyanomelas | reverse complement strand
GCGGGTCCTCCCCAAGCAGTCCTGCTCTACTTCAGGGTTGGCATGTTGGCATTTCACAGCTCCTGCATTAAACTGTGCTGATCTGGGTGAATTGCCCAGTTGCGTTTGCGGGGCGATTTTACTGTTTTTCTTTTCATTTTGTCAGCAAATGCAGAACCTGTTGAACATAAGGAAGTTTTCAGCACGTATTATCTCAAGTTTGCTGCACTCAAGGTAACTTTCCTTGCGTTAGCTGCACTGAAACGAGAGCAGATACAGCACTACATATTATTCAAACTGCACAGAACTTGCATTAGGAGCCAGGGAGCGGCACTAGCTTGGGCTGTGAGCAACATCCCCAGAGAGCCAAGTCACCTCAAGCTCAAAAACACCAGTAGCTCTGTGGATGTGCAGACAGACAGGCCTGATTGGTGTGACTGAAGGCAAAGCTGCAGTAGACTACAGCCTCAGCAAAGAACTCTTATTAGTTGGTTTGAGAGAGGAGAGAGTTTAAGGCAGTCTTATAGCAAGTTTTAAATACAAAACAAAATGGTCTCCTAACACAATGAAGACAAACCAACTTATGGTTGTCATTGTTTACTTATGTTACTGGTTTAGGCCTTCATCCATATTGTAAAGTTGATCAAGCCCTATTTATTTCCATAACTGGACAGTTATCAACTCCCCATTCCTAACATTCCCTTTTACCAAGCAGCATGATGTTCTGAGCTCCCCCAGTTTTTACCAGAATCTTTAGGGCTACAAACCTCTGGCATCTGTCAGTCAAAAAGCACGTTTCCCATCTGGCTGTCTTTCAGTCAAACTCGAGCCTCAAGAGACCTTTGCAGTAAAATGATTCTCAAAACAATCCACAAGAAGGGAATTCAGCACAGCTATAGCAATGGAAATCAATAAAGCTCTCGCGCATGGGGCAGTATAATAGCACTTGTTGGTTGCATTCACTGAGGAAGTCTGCATCAATACTTTCTGACTAAAGCACAGAAATGCTCCCTAGGAAGTGAAAAATGTGACAGTTTACCTCTCAGGCAGAGACCCTGCCAATGGTGGTTCTTGGGATTCGTATGTGGACAGCACCACTCATCTACCTGTAGATGATTCTACTAGTTGGTTTTTTTTTTTCCTTGAAGTGCCATGAGGTTCTTTGTCTCTCCGTCATTAATATAACAATACCAGTTTCTCTACACAAAAGGGTTTTTTAGAGAGCTGGTATTAACAGGGACCAGACACTACTATGAATATTGGTCACAGAGGATGCTGTTGAAAGCCAGTGAGATGCGTTGCGAGTAGAAGCAGTTTGCCCTACAACAAACACATGGACAGCAGTACTGAGACTGCATCGGAGCTGACCGAGGAACACTTCCAGACGATCCTATCTCCTCATGGTTATAACATCACTTTATCAAAGCTTAATTTACTCTTAGACACCTCAGGGATTTTCAGCAACTCAAGAGAGCCAGTTCTGTAACTTAGTCAAGCAAATTGCCTCTTTCCAATCTGCAAGGTATATGATGCACAAGGTACATGATGCACAAGGTACAAGAAAACTAGCAGCTCTTGGAGGAGACATGTTTATCTGATTCATGAGGGACAGCACCCCAATTCAGTAAGTTTATGATGCAATGGAAATGAGAATATCCATTCCTATACTCTTCATGGTTGACTTTGTGAATGTAATGATAATACTTAGAAAAATCAAAATACATTCCTCATACCAGCCAGGGATCAGGTTAAATCGTCTGTTAAGTGAAAAGCAGCAGCACGTTCTATAATTTACTGTAAGGTATCTCTATATTCTCTTGCTTGGAACCACCAGGGAAAAAAAACAAACTATTTTTGATGAACAGCTCATTTTGAAGCTCTTCTAATACAAAGACAGAAAATGAATTGTACTTTCTTCCTTTCCTTCATAGAGGAAGGGAAGCTCTGCCCACAACACCTGCACGTGTCAGACCTGAACACCAGTCCAGAGCACATATGACATGAAGTCCTCATACCAACTCTCCCAGCACCAGTCTGCCCTTTTAGGGGAATCCCAAACTGAGAACGGCACATACTGTCATGCTCTCTGAGCTTGCTTCTCTCCACCTCCCTGTGAAGTTGCTCACAGGACAGGTATGGGATCTCCCTTCTCAGACACTCCTCCTGCTTCTGAGTAGACGCAGCCTGAAAGATACTGGTGGTAATCAGGAGGCTGGCTGATCACTCACAGATGATCTCCTCAAATCAGTGAATGGCTCAATATTGCAAGGTCTTCCAGTGCTGATCCACTTGCTTTGAGGCACTGAGCAATAAGATTAGGTAATTGCTTTCTTCTGGGAAATAGCAGCACACATGCTTGCCTTTCCTTGGACACCGATTCAGTTCAAAGTAGAATCTGAGCATACGGCAGCACTGGATCTCTGACTTTATCTGAGATTAAGTTAAACCAACAGAAAGACAACCCCTGTAATTTGGCATTTTAAGTGCTTAATGATTAATATCCCTAATAATAATATATAATGCAGCAGCATCTAGTGGTTAAAGCACTGGACGTGGCATTATGAGCCCAGCAAGTAACTTCTGTAGCCTTTGGTAACTCACATTGAATGAGATCTGTAAAGCCACCAAGGTGCTTAACATGCCTTTGATTCACCAGGAATTAGGAACTAAATGAGACTAGGATGCCAAAGTTTTGTGTCCCTGTTACTGACACTTCCTAGTAATGTTTAGGACTTCTTAGAATCTTTAATTTCTCTAAGGTGCACTGAAGGCTCAAAGACACTACCCAGTGATTGCACAGCACTCTAAGGACAGACTAGGCTTAACATTGGTAAGAGCATGGACAACCCTTTTCTACACCAGGCCATGTGGAGAAGCCACTGGAAGGCCACAATGCCAAATAGCTCTGCTTCCCAAAAAATGCACGTCAAGCCACTCACAAAAAGACTCATGAAATCAGCTTACATCATGCACATCCTAGAACGAGGGGTTGGGGTGTGGGGCCTAGAGGATCCAGAGCACATCACAGGATCAAGAATTCTGAATACATTGAAACTCCACAGAACATCAGTGCCCCATTTCACTACAAAATTACTGTGTCATCAACACCCTTAGACTGAAGTGACAATGAAGGAAGTTTCTTGGTTCACTCTGCAAATTACACTATTCTCTCAGTTGAAAGTGATTCATGAAATGATTTGTTGGATTACCTCTTAACAACTCTCATGAAAACACTGTGCCAAAGCCAATAAAGGGCTGTTATGCGATTTCAGTGATGCCATCAGCCAGTTATAGAGCAGGAAACAGGTGCAGTGCAAATCTTAACTAGGATTAAGCAAAGCTTGCTGCATTTTCATCCAGAAAAAGTGATGTTCCATAAAAAGCCCACCTAGGTGCAGTTCTACAGAGGTTTAAAGGTTAGAAGTGAGCCACTACCCAGGAGTTCCCAAGTAGTTTGGTTATAACAAGATGACTAGTTCAGATCTCCTTTTATAATGTCTTGACTTACGCCTAGCACACTTCTGAACGTGCAGCCAATTCCTTCTTTAGCCCAGATTTCAGTGATCAGGTCCTGAAAATATTGTACCAGGTTAATTAAAAATGTTGTAACTAATAGAATTTGACTAGATTAATTTAGTTACATATTTACCTCTCCCGAAGCACATAACATACAGTAAAATAACTGCACATAACACAAAAGCAGTCTGAAAACAGAAGGGATGGAAATTATTTTAATGTCATCAGCACATCTCACAAGCAGTCTAAGCTCATTGCAGAGTTCGGGGATTTCCAAGCGCTACTGATTATGATACATGGAGACATGTTACCACGGAATCTGATGAAATGCTATACAGTTGAGAGAAAATTTTTTGACCTAGTGGGAGTCCTGGAATTTCTCAGAACATTGCATACTTCTATCTATGCTGCAGCTTCCAAAGACAGATTGGAAGGTTTAAACATCACCACGCTCACAGATGAAAACACATCTAACAGTGCTGCCATAAAGAGGTTAATTGCTAATGCCTTCTCCTCAAGGCACTGGGTTTTTCCCTCCAAAATTATACAACTGATCAAAACAGCTGGGTTTCCCATTAGCTTCTTGTAAACACTGGTCATCTTTTCCATTACCAGGGTTTTTTCAGGCTCTTCCCTGTGGAGAGAGGTTGAATAAGGCATGGTGGTGAGATTTCCACAGGCCAGAGAGGTGATTTGCTGGAAGAAAGACAGGCCACACAAAGTATGTTACATAATGAGATAGACCACGAAATGGCTCATGACAAGCTTTACACAGTAGCTCAACACTTGTTAAACTGAGCACTTTGGTTTTTGTAATTGCAAAGTGCTTAATTTATTGTAAACGCAGTAACCATTCAAATAACTTTATTAATACTTATCTTACAGGATTTTACCTGTTCATTAGACCAGCAATCTCTCATTATGAAGTGGTGCTAATCCCAGACTCCAGCTTCTAACAGGATCCATCCTACAAACTTCTGACTGATCCTGCATTTCCAACTCTCAACACACACCATCCTACTGAGCAGGGGAACAACACATTAGAGGGAGTGGATTTTAAGTGGGTCACTGGAAATATTAGTTACATTATGCTGAAGCAAAAGTAAGTTTCACAAACTCAGAATCAAACTGGACTCAATCACCCCTTGTACAATGCCAGGAGGAAACATTACTGGTTTTAGGCAAGTTAACTCCCAGCAGAGTCACTGTAAGGGCAGATCTTGCTTGTATGCTCAAAGAATTCACTGTTTACATCATAGAGGGCATTGCTGCTGCAGATGCCAACAGTCATCTCACTGAGCAGCTTAGTGACCTACAAATGCTCTTAGGGCACCCCCCTGAAGTTTTTTTAGTACACCATGTGGCACCAAAGATCCTTTTAAATTCAGGCTTCAGTATTAAAAATGTCAAGAGAGATAAAGACAGCAGTGATCACTATTGCTGTATGTATTTGAAATCCTTATTGCACCTCGTTACGATTCTACACTGTTGTCCATCACAAGTCCTTCCCAGTTATTTCCATTTTTTAATGCTGCACAGAGACCTCAAGATTCCCTTCATGGTAACAGAAGTACTTGGATGTAGCAGAGAACTTTTCCTGCCACACTTCTTCACAAGTTGTGGTTGGAAAGGGAATTCTGTGCTGCAGAACACTACATACACTGTCAAAATAAACCATACACTGTCAAAAAGCTCAAATGCAGAAACACTGACAATACAGCACTACCCCCCAGTACTGCTTGAAGGAACAAGTGTGGGTTGGTCCAAGAATAAGCAATATTTACAACTAGTCTGACAAACCCAATTCAGATTCTAATAAAACACTTCCATTTTTCTAGGGCTGTTACAAAAGGTCCTTAAAATGAGACAGAACACAATCCACTGCTCACTAATATAACCATGCCCTTGTGGATTACAGGATAGTTTAAGACACTATTCCTTCAACTGCTTTGATCTAAGTTCAGAGGGGATTTGTTTCCCTGATCATCATTTGACTAAATGTAAAGGAAGCTCATCATTTGGCTCAAGCAAAGCATTGCTATTTCCTGTATGGAAACAGCAACACTAAATCAGATTTCTCTTGTGTACCACACTCTGAAAGGTCTGCATTCTTCCACGTTTCAGGCCCAAATGTTCCCACAACTAAAGTTTATTATAAAAGCAGTCAGCTCTTAAAGCTCTCCCACCTCCAGTAACCAGTCAACCCAAAACACATCCCAGTTTTACATGCAGCCTGGTTTATCCAAAACAAATAATTCAGTCTGTTCACTGGAGATTTATTAGCTTAATGTGCTCATTTTGTTGTTTGCCTTGGCAGAAACGTCCAGTTTTAGAATGAAAAACAACAAAAATTGATAAATCTTAAATCCCAGTGTTACAAAATTCTCATAGGTAACAGATGGAAAAGAGAATTAGCCGACAATTCAACCAGCACATGCTTAATTAGGAGCCCTACTCCTATCAGAGACGTTCTCTCAGAGATGTTATCCTCATGACAATAATGGCTACTGTTTCTCACCACAGACAAAAAACAAGGCAAAGTCTTGCAATATGGAGAAGTGAGCAGCCTATATTCTTCACTAAATTCATTGGCTTACCTAGTGTTAGCAGATTACAGCTGTAAGCCGGCCCTAGGCTTGCTGTGTAGTAGGGAGTTATCTTGGTGACGAAAAGGCCATCTCGAGTTTCTGAGCCAGCAGCTCTTTGAAGGAGAAGCTGTACATTCCTTGGTGGCAGTAGACAGATGTTAAAAAGCTGTCACAAAGTGCAAAATAAATAGCCATACACATGCCAACAGCAATGACAGTTTCCTCTAACTTGGATTCAATTAAAATAGAATCCTACAGAATCACAGAACAGTTTCAGCTGGAAGAGAGCTTTAGGATCACGAAGTCCAACCTTTTCCTAGCCCTATCATCACCACTAAACTATGCCCCCCAGTGCAACATCTACCCTTCTCTTAAACACCTCCAGGGATGGAGGGCAATTGGTTCCAATGCCTGACAAGCCTTTCAATACAGCAAACGAGTCATGATACCTCTGCTTAACGTTTGTATAGAAATACTGAGAAAAATCTTATCCATCTTTGTAACTTGCTACACTACTCTGTACTTCATGAGAAGATATTAAAAGTAAGCATAAAGAGATGAAACATGATCTAGTATTATAATGGCCTGTTGACATATGTAGATTATTTCTATAGGTCAGACCAACTTGCCTCTAGAAAGACTGCCGGCAAAAAAAAAAATTCATTTCTAGGATCTGTGGCCTCCCTCTCCCTCAATTAGTTATTTATTGATAAGAGAAAAGCTTGCCAGCTGCCAAACTTAAACTTCTAAGCTCCTGAAATGTCTCCATCCTTTCTATAATTTTTGTGATATTCTGTATTGTTAGTCATATCTTTATTTATAAGCAGTTTAAGATTAATAACTTCATATTTGGAAAGAATTGTGCACTGACTTGTTCACGCGACATACAAATTACGTGCAGCAGAGGAACCCCATTAAAGGAGAGCAGAATATCACGTATCTGGCAACACACATGTACCTCCGAAGAGAAACTTCCTCCATTTGTATCTTAAGTCAATAATGTGACCTGATTTTTGGTTGGTGACTCCTCTCTTCCACTGAAGAAGTATCGTTATGAAAGCAGCTTATTTTTTTCTAGATCTGCAATTTTAGTCTCAATGGAATTCTTCCGAACAGTCAAAAGAAGAAAAACTGAGTCAGCCCTTTGAATTGCAAAAAATCCTTTCCACCTCCTTTTAAGTAGATGAACTGCAAAACAGCTACAGCAGAGGAAGAGATGGAACACCCCCAGAGCCCTGGGTATTAGATACGTCAGGAGTCCAGTCTGGCAAACCCAAGCTGCTGCCGACAATGGAAGGGAAAAATTGAAACCAACCAAACAAAATAATTTCTAAGCATTGGGAACAATCAACTTCAATTCTAAAATAAATTTCACTTGCTGCCAGACTATGAGTCTTCCCTTGCCTGTGTGGAGGACTGTTGGCTTCTGCCTCTCAGCACCACAGATCAGGAGTTGCAGGTCAGGTGTGAGCAGTGATATTAGTCTTCTGCCTGGTGTGAACTAGGCAGCAAAATACATCTGCTGGGATATTATTCCTGCTTCAAACTTTGAACTGTTTCTGATTACTACGAAGTACTGCAAGTACACTCTGCTAAAATGCTGCAGATCATTATTTTAAAAAATTTACTTCCGCATTTCCCAGTGTCCCCTAAAAAAAACTATACTGTGTCCCAAGAGGGTCCCACTCCTAAACACTGGACTACTGATCTGCTCTCCCCACATTTGTAGGGACACTGTAGAAGTGGTATGCATTTCAGAGAGAGCACTTCGCTGAGATCTGCTGAAAGACTAAATGTCCCACTCTCTCTGAAATGTCAAGGTCTTGCAGCATGCCTCAGGAAAAAACCCAGAAACTAATTTCTGCTATGAGACCACATCCATAGCATGAGGAGCTGTTGGGTTGTGGCTTGTATTTTTTGTCCCCCTGGCAATACCTCAGTAGTGAAACTAAATTAAATCCAACCCCTGAAATACTGTCCTCATTGTACAAATGCAGTGTCAGGACCAACTTCATCAGCACTGACTGATGGTCAATAAGCAGAAATATTCCTTGTTCTCTGCTGGTAAAGGGCTTATGCGTGAACTAAAATGTACAAACCACATCTATTAACAACTACAATCTCTTGCCCTCCTTTTTCTTTATTTCTTAAATAAAGCTTTTAAGTAAAATTGAACTTAATGTAGACAAGACCTTAATACAAACTGATCTTACAGCAGCAGCAGATATCACGTAGCTATTTGCAAGTTTGCTGACGATACAAAGCTGGGTGGTGTCGCCGACACCCCAGCAGACTGTGCTGCCATTCAGCGAGATCTGGACAGGCTGGAGAGCTGGGCAGAGAAAAATCTAATGAGCTATAACAAGAGTAAGTGCAGAGTCTTACATCTGGGCAAGAACAACTCTAGGTACCAGTATAAGCTGGGGACTGACCTGTTGGAGTGTACTGTAGGGGAAAGGGACTTGGGGGTCCTGGTGGACAGCAGGATGACTATGAGCCAGCAATGTGCTCTTGTGGCCAAGAGGGCCAACAGCATCCTGGGGTGGATTAGAAGAGGGGTGGTTAGCAGATCAAGAGAGGTTCTTCTCCCCCTCTACTCTGCCCTGGTGAGACCACACCTGGAGTATTGTGTCCAGTTGTGGGCCCCTCAGTTCAAGAGGGATGTNTCCAGTCTGTAATGATTCTATGATTCTACGATATTTGGTTTTACCTGTCCCCTGAAAGTTTTTTTTTGTTTTTTTTTAAGATTTCCTCAAATTAAGTTGCTGGAAAGTGAGACAGTACATATCACTCCAGTCACAAACAACACGAAAACTGTCACACTACAGTACAGGAATGCCTGATTTTCATTGTTCGCTTAGGTGAACATCAGCCATACAGTTTGAATGAGGAGAAATATAAAAACACCTGATGGCAGTTGCTGTGAACGCAGTTTACTTCATTTTTCATTTGGTGACTCAGCTTTATATCCCAAGCTGTGTAGACCCATGACATCAAGAACCTCAGATATTTAACAAGAAGATGGAATAACTACAGCTAGACCATGGAGAACAGCTCTGTTACAGCTTGCTAACCTTCTGACAGATTTCTCTGAGGTCAAAAGAAGGGAAACTTTTTGAATTCTTGATATTGGTCTCAAGCACAGGCAGTCAGCTCTAAGAAACCATGTCTGCAGCTCATCAGCACTGCCACGGCCACGCTTCATGAAACAGTTTTCTACATTCCTGCTTTGCCTGTGCAAACATTTTCACGAGCAGACAGGATGAACAGAACTTTGCACATATTAAAACAAGCAGCACTGAAATGAGGAGGCTAGCGATGATTATTTATGCCACCTCTTCCTCTACAAATCAAGAATATCTACAAAATGAGGCTACCTAGCCTTTCTTCTTGCAAATCTCAGAGAACAACTTCATGGCTAATTCAGACATTTCACTGTTTCTTAAGTGCCACTACAGCTTCAGCAGTTGTTCATAGCTGTTGGTGCCTTCATACTGCAGTGTACTCAATATTCAGGTTATGCTGAAACGTATGTGGTTACAACCTTGAGGCACATTCACTAAACTCAACACTAGTGGAGGAGCTGCAGCATTCAGACCAACAGTTCTGCCGCCTTCTGGCATTTTGGAAATGAACCTTAATTAACGATCAGTCCTTTTATATAGCCAGGCACAGCCCCCTCACTACCTACATACAGCTCCTGACAAACAGCTTGGGTTAGCAAGCAACCAGTATGGGAAAAGTTTTTAAATTACGTTAAATCAAGGTTCACTTTTCTTCCATTTCTTGTGCCTGAGCAGACTACATGTACTGAAAAAATGTCATCTTTCTTTAAAGAATTTCCTTTACTACTCCTTCTTTCTTTCAAAGAAAGAAATCTCTTTCTTTGAAGGAATTACTTAACCAGCTGAGAACTAAAGTTCAAATTTTATCAAATTACACTAGACTATAGAGCACTTATTAACTTGAGTATTTTTATGACAGCATCACCTGGAAA
The DNA here is from genome assembly GCA_013400115.1 of Rhinopomastus cyanomelas. NCBI lineage: Eukaryota > Metazoa > Chordata > Aves > Bucerotiformes > Rhinopomastidae > Rhinopomastus > Rhinopomastus cyanomelas. Next base: position 49,918 of record VXBP01007758.1, on the reverse strand, counting down.
GATGATGGAACAACATGTTCTTGGTGCCATCACAAAACATGGCAAAGAAAGGAGGGCTATCAGCAGCAGTCTCAATGGATTCACAAAGGAAAAGTCCTGCTTAACTAACCTGATAACCTTTTATGAAGATGTAACTCAGTGGACAGATGAAGGGAGGGGAGTAGATATTGTCTACCTCGACTTCAGTGAGGCTTTTGACACCATTTCCCATGACATCCTCACAGGCAAACTTCAGAGTAATGGGTAGTAGACCTCACTGGACAGTGGATTGCGAACAGGAGTCAAGCTGGAGGCCTATGCTTAGTGGGGTTCCTCAGGGGTCATTACTGGGTCCAATCCTATTCTATAGATTCATCAATGACCTAGATGAGGTGACAGGGTACCATCAGCAAGTATTCTGATGACACAAAGCTGGGAGGAGTGGCTGACACACCAGAGGGCTGTGCTGCCATCCAGCATGACTAGAATAGGCTGGAGAGGCTGTCAAAAACTTGATGAGGTTCAACAAGGGCAGCGTCGATGCTACATCTGTGCAGGAACAACCCCACACATCAGTACAGGTTGGGGACTGACCTGCTGGAGAGCAGCTATGGGGAAAAGGACTTGGCGGTTCTGGTGGACCATTAGCCAGCAATGGGCCCTGACGGCCAACAAGACTGGTGGTCTTTTGAGGTGTGTTAAGAAGAGTATGGCCATAGGTCAAGGGAAGTTCTCCTTCCTTCTACTCTGCCCAGCTTAGACCTACCTGGACCTGCTCTTGTGTGATCTGCTCTGCGAGAAACTGCTCTGCAAGGGGGATTGTACTACATGATCTCCAGAGGTTGCCTTCCAAACCCTACCATTCTGCGATTCTATAGGGAAAGTGCACAGCATCGGATATAACTGATAAAGCACTGGGAGTTGTAAGAGGTTGTGTTCATAGCCACAGTGAGATACATGACTGAGTAGTTTCCACATCAATTTATCAGCATATGGTCTTGTAATTTATCACAATGAACAGTGGCAAACCTCAACAGACCATGGAACTTCTACAGCTCTATCACTCAACAGTTTTGTTTCAGTCCTACTCCCTAAAGAGTGAATGAATGCAAGCAAAAATGAATGCACTAAAGACTCCTTTTGTCTTTTGCTGTAGTCACTACACTTTGTGTTTATTTGTCTGTCATAACACAATTTTAACTTTGCTATTTGTAAAACGTGCTGCATTCAGGGTTAGGTAAAACATCCGTCTATTTCACACCTCACTGAAAAAGCTAAGTCTGAAGCTCTCCAGGTGGTTCCAACTGGCTCACAGCATTAGAAATACAACTCTTAACTCGGAACTCTTCAAGCTTTCTAATACTATCAGCAGCAAACACAGAAATCACAAAGAAAGCTGGCTTAAGATAACACTGGTTTAGTTTTGTCTGTCATTTATTCGAGTTCCTTTACTGCCTTACTACTCTCAGTGTGCTTCTAAGTCACAAACATAAAAGAAAGAGGAAGAGAAGGAAGGCAATCAAATCATGGATCATTTTGCATCCAAAATATGGCTGTGTTTTACTAAGGCTTCCACTCCAACACTGAATATATGGGAGAACATTCTTATATCTACAGTAAAGAAAGATGAAAGATCAGCAGCATTTATAGAGCAGGTGATGGAACTGCATACTTTAAAGAATGGAAGTTCAACTTTCTCCTCCAAAAAGAACAAACGCCCAAGACTCTTTTACTCTCATACACTCTCATCATCTTCTACTATCTGAAAAAAAATCATACGAGTTTCAGTACACAGTGGTTGCCAGTTATGTTCAGCAGTGAGATACCAAACTATACTCTGGTTTCTAATAACCATCAGAGGATTCTTCTTTCAGCTTGGAATACATCTAATTTGCACTTGTAGTTTTTTTCTCTGGTCCTGTCATGGTATCATAAGCTTTAGGAGTATTGTTTAAGTGCATTTATTTACTGCCTAAGTAAAAAGTCTGAAAGCATTTTCCCAGAGTTCCTGTGATGCATTTAGCACTGCTTAGGCAAAGCTGAACAGAAGTTCTGGGGTTCGCTTTGTGTTTTTCTGTTGTTGTTTCTTTAAGTTTTTATAGTTGACAAAAGGTGACTTAAGAAATAGTGGTCAAGATAATTAATTTCAGAGATAGCACACCTGAAGCTAAGTCAATTCATCCAGAAAAGGTTAATTTAAATCAATACTCTTGTTTGCTAAGCACTGCCTCTAATAATGTATTAGATAAGTTTTACAAACTCCACAAGAAGCTATGGATGGCAGTAACCTGGTACTGTGGTACCTGAAAAACACCACAAGATACCCAAAGACCAGGTCTGGCTACCAGACTTGCTCTGGGGCTGCAGCTGGAGCTGCCAGTCCCAACACTGCCTGGCAAACTGAGATGAAGCTCTCAGATGAAGCTCTGCTAGACTGCAGCTGGCCATTGCTTCTGACACCATTTTCAAAATATCTTGTAAGAGCTGCATGAATCAACCCTTTCTCTTTTTTAAAAACACTCCTATTGCATAGTATTTCAATATCTACATTTTAACTCTTCTGTGAAAAGAAACAGAAATTAGACTCTTTAGAACCACTTACCTGCTTCAGAGTTTCACCCTCCTGCTTATGTCCACAGAGTAACAAGCAGGGCTGCATGTTGCTGTGCCACACCTTCCTCCACTCAGCCAGAACAGAGCTGCTGGGAAACTGAGGATGATTAGAGCCACTGTATTAGGTCACTGCAGCTATAGGTTTCCCCCTTGCTTTCCAATAACTTGCACTTCCATTATTATCAAAGGATGTACCCTTGGCAGAGAGTAAATAATCTCATTTACAATAAAAAAGTCAAGATACTTTCAGTGTTTTGTAGTAGAAACCATCAGACAGGTTTTGGACATACTGCCTCCCCCCAAAAAATCCCAATAAACAAAACCGATCAGCTTCAGATAATTGTCAACTTGTTTTAATTTGCTAAGGAATTAAATTAAAATTTGATTTTGTTTCCATTCTTGAACAAGTTATTATGAATTACTTCTACTGAAGCAGCAATCGAAGCATGTCTTTCTGATCTGGGAACTTACTGAGCTGCCTATCCTAACACAATTGTCAACAGAAGTTGCTGCATGTGCCTGCCACTTACTGAGATCCTCAGGTGCATGTGTAGAGCCTGCCTTAATACAGCCACTTCAGAAAATCCCATACACTAAACCAGATCCAAACTCCAATGTAGCTACAGATTAAAATGACCCCAAATTCCACTGAGCCCTTATGCTGAGAGCTTCTAAGCAGCTTTAAGCCTCTGTAGAGTGATCATCAGCCATCATCAGTCAAGTGAAGCTGTACCACAGCTGAAGAACACTGCCCACACAGGAAAAACTCCCAGTGAGCAGCACAAAAGAGCAGAAAGCTCTTGGTGACACTTTTAGTGGACAGTTGTCAGAGGACAGACTACAAAAGACTTAAAAGATAGAGACTAGCACACAGTCTATGGAAGAAGCAAACAAATATGCCTATACCCATATATACCAGGAAAGATCACACTTGACTTGTACAGGATAGAGGCTCTTGCTGATTGCAGCTCTTAATCTTACAAGGAAGCAAAGTGGAGTGCAGGCTGTATCTTTTTGCCTAGGAAATTTTCATTTCCTTGTCTCATTTCTGCTATAGGTCTCAAACAAACCTTGGAGTCTACTGTGTCCTCTTCTGTGCCAGTAGCAAATACAGGGGCACATCAGAGAGCAAATTACAAGCTTTTGGCGCATAAGAGTAATTACAACCTTTCCTAGTTGCCTAAAGTGAAAGCAGACATGTCTCTTACAAAGTAATCTCAGTAGATTGTTCTAAATCTGCTAAGGACTAAATGTAAGGGACTACAAAGATGAGAAGCATTATTTTAGGTTGGCCTTAAATACATCTTTTTCTTTTTAAACACCAATCAAACACATGTTCTCAGAATAATCAGTTCCAGTCAAGCTCAAACAATGTCTACTCTCAACTGCAAAACAAAACTGGGGTTTGGATCTTAATGTGAAATACGCAACTAGTCTTACACCTGACAACAAATAGTTTATCTAATTATCTATAATGCCACTTGTGAAGGAAGAAATGATTTATGGAATTGTGCTCTGGCTCCACAGACCACTGCACTGGCAAAATAAGATATACTGCAGGACCGGTAACACAAAATGTACCTGGCAATCTTCTCATGATTTTTGTACTTAATTCTTACCTCCAAGAATCTCAGGTAAGCTGTTGGCAGGGGGGTCAGAGCTGCAGCATGCTGGTAAGCCAGAACCTCAGGCCCCCACCAGAGTTTCCTAGGCCTATTCAATCATTTAAATCACAGTCACTTTTTTTCATCTTATCACAATAACACAAAATTAAGCTTTACATTCAAAAGGCTGTATAAAAGTAGGGTAGAAACTATTTGCTTTGTCCTAAGGATCATCTACAGGATGGCACTGTACTTGATTGAGTCAGACATCTAGCAAAATCAACCTCCTGTTCTCACTGCTGTAGCAAAACTAGGAGAGAATCAGGTGTAGTGATAGCAGTTAGTCCTTCATAGAGTCTCATAAAATATCATCTCTTTTAGAAGGAATTAGTTCTACTGAGCTTTAGTAACAGGTGACAGGCTGTAGCAAAATGATCTGCACAAAGGATAAGATAAAGAAAGGCACATTAGATGCATGCCGGATAGTAATTTTGAGAGACGACCGAAAGCGTCAGGACCAAGTAAAGACTAAAAAGCTGGGGGGGGGGGGGGGGGGAAATCACTCCTTTAAACTGTAAGCTAAAATATGGCACGCAGGGAAAAATTTGCCTCTAGAATGGCTGGCGAGCTCACAACTTGTCCTGAAGTCAAGGCAAGTTGAGCATCACGTGGAATAGAACCTTCATTATTGCTTGCAAACCACTCTGCATTTCAGAATCAGCCAAGAGAATAACGAAGATCATCTTCACTGGGCGAAGGATAGCAAGCAAACTTCCTTCCTCACCAAGGGATTGCAGTTTCCTTGAAAGAGGAATGTTTTCAATTATTCAGGAACTGGCACAGCACACAGTAGAGATTCTCAGCCCTGCAGCACTCTGAACTCAGCAAGACCCAACAGCTTTTGGTAGCACAGTGTGAGCACAGTCTAGATCCAAGATTACTAACTCCGTAACTTCTGCATTTGTCATGGCTGCATGCAGGACACCACTGTGTATTTAAAATTGTAAAAGTCAAAAACCCCTCCCAAGTGTCAATTCACAGCCCTCAAACCATGCATGTGCAGCCAGCACTGAGAAAAATTATGTGTCGTCTTGTATGTGGAAGAGACTGGAACACTGCTGAATGAGAGAGTCTGGTACCAGGAGCAGAAGGTGTCAGGGAATGGTTTCAGGACCATCAGGATGGCAAGGAACAGCAAGGAATAGGGAACCTGGGAGCAAACATTTATTACTCAACCAACAAACACTACCTGTCTCAGTCCCTCCCACCCACCAGTAAGCTGCCTGCAAATTAATTTTCATAGAACCTTTTTTTAACCACAGTTGTCTCATTACAGCATCTCCCAAATTCTTCCTTGTCTTCGTTATACACTTTACAATGCAGAGTGTTCCAATAAACATCAAATGTCCAACAAACAAAAGAATCTTTCAGAGTCAAAGAAGTTGATACTACCGTCTAAAGCTAAAATGTAGTCAGTGTGTGACTGCAACCACACCACGGTGTTTTCAATGCCAGGTTCTATACTGTGTGTCACTATCAGAGGCAAAGGGGGCTGGAGCTTGACACACCAACTGTCAGATAAAAACACCAATTCTAGCTTCATTTTTAAATAAATTTCACACAGCACTGACCAGCAAGAAATGCCTGTTCATACATTACTTATAAGCTGTTGAACAAACTTCACTGGGCCTTTAAGTAATTTGAGACAAAGATAATGTATGTAAGACAGGACCTATTATGTCTTCCCCTTGGAGGTGGATTTTTTTGGTTGTACGTCAGAACGTCAGTTTTGAAACACTCCTTCCTTTTATAGCTACAACTAAAATTAAACGCAAAACTCTATGCTTTTGCCCATGACTTGTGACACTGTAGTATTCTCCTACCAGACTTCCATGGGTCTTCGTGTTATGCAGAAGTGTCTCTCAAAAGCTGAAAACTTTGGTAGTGCTAGATCAAGGCAGGGGTTCCACAATGAAATTTTCAGAGCATTCTGCCTAAAGATAACAGTATAAAAGTGTCATACCTGTGGTCTAATTCAGCTTAAGAGTTTCACCACAACTTTTCAAAAAACAGCACACATTTATCTTGGACTAATTTCTTAATGTGTAGAAATTAATCTTTCCATCTTAATAACTAATAATATTCATGAAATTAAATTTTTTAAAAAAATATGTAAGAGTTGTGTTTACCAATTCCAACTTTGCAGCAAACTCTCAAAATGCAGTGAATATAAAATGTATAGGTGACTCTGAAAGCTATCAGGCTCTTCTGCAAAGGTGTAGCTCTCCCTGAAAAGATACTGATTAGTATAAGACCTCTGATAAGCTCTTGCACCCTTAACAAAAGCTTAGTTAACAGTTTAATACCTGTAATTATAAAATATTTAAAACTGGAATTATAAAAGTAGGTACCGGAAAGTGAGTCAGAATAGCAAAGTGACTTCAATACTGTATGATGACAAATGTAAGACTATTTGGATACATAACTTCCAAGTTCACTCTAAAAGGTCAACACATTAACTCAGAGTTCTATTTGTCACCCCCTCTATTGACAAACCTTCTACTACTCCTCCAGAAAATGCAATGGAGCCCACAGCGAGTCTTAAAACCCCTCTTGTTTTGTCAATAAACTGTTCCAATGATGCTTTTGACAGCCAAGGTACATGCAAAGTGAAACGAGAAGTCAGGCAGCACTGTTGAACATCATTTTAATCTCCACTGAGAGAAAATAATATAAACACCTTAACACAAACCAAAAATGTCTTGGAAAAGACAATATGGTACTATGACAAGGTTTAGGTTATAGAAATGTAATTTATAGTTTTATAAAAATTATATGAAAGACTAACCTCAGACAGTGTACAAAAAAATAAATCTCAACATTAGTTGTACGCTGGTGGCCCTTCTTATAAGACATTTAGAAGTGCTTTTTAATAACTGTTGCCACTCAAGATTTTAGTGCAATACGTCAAACGCTTTTTAAAGCAGATATTTATAGCAATTGTGCAAGTTCTTACAATTAACAAAGTCCATCAATCTAAAATTTAAGTGAGGTAAGTATTCTAATTAAACATTCCTTAAATAACTTACACACTAATGCTACTACAAAGGAAATGCTGGCATTTCTTCACAGAAAGGCTCAAATCTAAAAGTCATGTCAGACAACAAACCAGTGAACTCGGAAGTTAAAAAAGCTCTTGTAAAATATACAGTTTAGTACATTTACAACCCAATACTACTAACAGTACCGAATGCAAAACATACCCACTTAAAGGTACTCAAGCTCTGCAACTAGTGTGCAGAAATTGCTTTTGAAGACAACATTTTGTTCCCAAATCCTCCTAAAAGCTCCAGTAAAGTGAGTACATTAACTTAAATGTAGAAACTTCACTGTATTTTTACTGATAAATTTGAACCATTTAGGCATTATCTATGACTACAACCATGAATATCATTCATTACTCTTTCAGCAATTGAAAAAACACTAGTTGGGAAACAAAAATAAATCAAAATACACTCTTTAGCATTTTACCCATTACAATCTGAAAATTAAAATTAAAGATATTTCCACATATTATTTTCTGTAAGAATTCTTAGAACTCTAGAACTACTTTTCATTTTGTTAGTTTCTTTGCTCCGATGTAGGATGCATAGTTAAAGTTAACTATGGCCTTTCCTAAGCAGGCCTCATTTTAAGAGAGGCAAGAACTAGACCTTAATACTGAATGTGCCTTTACAGCTCCTGTGCATATGGAGCCAAAGGCATTTCATATTTTATTTCTCAAGGTGTTTATAAGTAGGATTTAAGTCATTATCAACATCAGTAATATCATATAAATAAACTTTTGTTCTTAGAGACTTGGTTTAAAAGCCTGCCAAAAGATCTAGTTTTCAAAATATTGCACTTAACTTTAACATTAAGCAGACCATTAAAACCTACACAAAACTTGTTTTATAACAACATTCTTATTAAAAAAGTAATAAATAAAACACAGTGTCTAAAAAAAATACTAAAATGCCAGCAGGTTTAGTTCGTATTTCTCTCACCACAGTCTGAACTGTATCATCTGAAAGGAGTCTGGGACAGTCTTTGGATGCCAAGTAACTGCATAGTTCTTTCAGCATAATACACTACCTATAACAATAAGGAAAGCAATTCAAGCTTTCTACAGTAACACCATAAACTGAAAGACAGTACCCTTGAGTATGTGTCTCAATTAACTTAAAAGGATGTGTTGCCTTTGCTTGAGAGCTGCAGAAGTTAGACACAGCTATTATGTCACTGCACTGTATCTCCACTGTATTACTTTACAGGCAAGTAGAGTCATTTAAAAATATATCAATTCTGATAATGATGGGGAGACCTCCTGCTCCTAAACCAGGAAGCTTTGTGCTAGAATTTAGTAACTTGTCATTGCAATGACCGGTTACATAAATCTTTATCAGAATCTCTAATCATCTGTTCTACTCTGGGATTTTCAGCTCCACTGACTGCTAGCTCCTTGTCAATAAGCCCAAGGTTGTGCAAATTGAGGATGGAATCAGCAATAATCCGTGCTGTCCTCTTCTGGTAGCCTCCAGATGTCACCATCAGGATGGGGATTCTGTGCCTTCTGGCAGCCTTGAACACAACTTCATCTCTTTTCACAATCCCCTGCAAGATTACAACAAGTTTTCCAGCCTCTGGTTTTACAGTAGTAGATACTGGAGAAGTATTTAAGCCCCATTACAATATCAATTAAAAATAATATTAAATTCCCTTTAGCAAGTTTACATGCATAACCACCAAAGGTAAAAAAAAAAAGGAAAACCAGCAAAACAAAAAACCTTGATGTGGTTTTAGAGGACACCACAGATAAGCCTTCAGTATAATCTCCTAGAAGGATTCTGCTCAAAAAGGTCAGGAAGTCTAACTACAAAGTTCAGAAATGTTCACCCCATTTTACACTGGAGAAATCAAGACTAAGTAGGTTTGTCTGAATTCAAAGTCCTATAAAGTTTGTGCTCATCTTGCCTAACATCATCTGACAAAAGTTCAGCTACTTGACCAAGATTTCACAAACCTACAGAGGAAGCAAAAATTCAAATCAGACATTACATGTTCACAATTCAGCAAGTAATTATATCTGGGCCCACAAATCCATGGGCCCAGATGGGATGCACCCGCGTGTGCTAAGGGAGATGGCGGAGGTCATTGCTAGGCCGCTCTCCATCATCTTTGCTAGGTCCTGGGAAACGGGAGAGGTGCCTAGGGACTGGAAAATAGCAAATGTTACCCCAATCTTTAAAAAGGGAAAGAAGGAAGACCCAGGTAACTATAGACCGGTCAGCCTCACCTCCATCCCAGGAAAGGTGATGGAACAATTTGTACTGGAGGCTGTTTCCAGGCACATCAAGGACAGGAGGGTCATTAGGGACAGTCAGCATGGCTTCACAAAGGGAAAGTCATGCTTGACCAACCTGATAGCCTTTTATGAGGGTGTAACCAGGTGGATGGATGAGGGCAGAGCCGTGGATGTCATCTATCTTGACTTAAGAAAGGCATTTGACACGGTCTCTCACAGCATCCTTGCAGACAAACTGAGG
>VXBP01007758.1:415-40028 GCA_013400115.1 Rhinopomastus cyanomelas | reverse complement strand
CCTCAGTTCAAGAGGGATGTGGAGCTTCTGGAGAGGGTTCAGCGTAGGGCAACGAAGATGATAAAGGAGGTGGAGCCCCTCCCTTACGAGGAGAGGCTGAGGGAGTTGGGTCTCTTGAGCTTGGAGAAGAGGAGACTGAGGGGTGACCTCATTAATGTCTACAAATATTTGAGGGGTGGGTGTTGGGAGGATGGAACTGGGCTATTCTCAGTGTCATGTAGTGATAGGACAAGGGGCAATGGTTGTAAGCTGGAACATAGGAGGTTCCACATCAACCTGAGAAGGAACTTCTTCACAGTGAGGGTGACGGAGCACTGGAACAGGCTGCCCAGGGTGGTTGTGGAGTCTCCCTCACTGGAGATATTCAAGACCCGACTGGATGTGTTCCTGTGTGACTTGGTTTAGGTGATCCTGCTGTTGCAGGCGGATTGGACTAGATGATCTTTCGAGGTCCCTTCCGATCCGTAATGATTCTATGATTCTATAATTATAAGCTTCCACATAAGCTTTAATAAAAGCTAATGCTAAAAGCATCTAGAGCTAAAGGGGGAGTTGTAGAGTGCAAGTAATGGTAAATCCATAGAAAGGAGAAGAAAGTCTAAGTAACTTCTTACTGATAGAGAAGGGTATAGAATAGAAATATAGCAAAGAATGCTGAGCAAGAGGCTCTGTATGTCAATCAATAGAAGACACTGGGTTTCAAGAAACTACATGTGGAGAAAGAATTAAAAAATTAGTACAGAGCTAAAATCTATTTTTGCAGAAAAACTGAAACCAAAAGATTTCCAGAGATACACAGAAGGCAAAAACAACCCAGTATAACTCCTCAAAAGAAAACAAACCTAACAACATAATAGACAAAGGACAGCTCAAAATTTAAACAAATGTAAAAGGATAGGAAAAGGGATAACATGCAGTTGAATACAAGAAATTAAGGAAGCAGCAGCAAAAGCTGTACAACAAAATGAATGAAGAACTCAGACTGGCTGGAGGAAAATTGTAAATACAACAGGAAATATCAGCCTGCTGTTAAAAAATATTAGAGCATGAACAGCTAGTAGAGGCAAACAGTAAAATTAAAATGTAGCTGAAAAAATATTCTGTAATACAATGCAAGAGTAATGGGTTTTGTACAGTCTGATACAGCCCCATGAAAGAACAATATGAGCAAGGAATAACAAAAAAACCAGACATAGGGAACTGAAGAATTGTTTTAGGAACAGATCCTTAAAGGAAGCAGTGGAATCACAGAATGAGCTGCATGTCCCACAGGAGGCATTGCTGGATGCAGCAAAAATTATACTGTACAAGCACTGGACACAGTCTGGAGGAGCCTCCCACTCATCCCTGTTCCAGCATCTCTAGAGAGTGACTCAGTCAGGAAGAACTGAAGGGAAAAACAGCCTTATTGCAGCAGGGGCGTGTTACCAGGAAGGTGAATACATCAAACAAAAATGACTGATACACATCCCACTCAGGAAGACAAGAAGGAATAACCTGCTACACCTCAGGTTGTCTAGCTGTAGCCTCAAACACCAAGAGCCCATCACTCCCAGCACTCTGAGGAGGCATAATGTTGAGCAGAATTTATGATTAACATTTTAAAAGACAAGTGATACTTGTATTTTAGGACTGACACTTGTAAGACTGAAGACTGCACTAATAAACCTTGAGAAGATGAATTATCCAGGTTCAACACCTCCAATTTGGGCATTTCCAATTTGGGGATTTGAAGTTTGGTGAAACATGCCTTTTACACCCAAGCTTGCAAGATCAGAGACAAGAAATCTACTCTCAATTCAGAAAACAAAGGCTAGAGCTACAGAAACTTCTTTGCTATCAGGCACCTCAGCCACTCTCTTTCATATCTACTTGGGAACAGAACAACCTTTTCACCCTTCTAGCTTCAGCCCTACAGCACCCAACAAGCTACAGCAACTTGTTTTTCTTGGCAGTTAACACTGTTCCCTCACAAACAGCAGAAAAAAAAAATCTGGAAAAATACATCTTAAAGTACTCTCCATCATCAGCTTCCATTTCTTTTGGTGGCCACTGATTTTCAAAATGTTCTGCTCCACTACCATGACTTCAGGAAAGCATTTGACGCAGTCTTCCACAGCATCCTTGCAGCCAAACTCAGGCAGTGTGGTCAGGACAATCGGGTAGCAAGGCGGATTGTGAACTGACTGCAGGATAGAAGCCAGAGAGTAGTGGTCAATGGGACAGAGTCCAGTTGGAGGCCTGTATCTAGTGGAGTCCCCCAAGGGTCGGTACTGGGATGGACCCGTACTATTCACTCAATTAATTACTTGGATAAGGGATTAGAGAACACTGTCAGCAAGTTTGCTGATGTCACAAAGCTGGGAGGAGAGGCTGACACCCCAGCAGGCTGCTGGACCTGGACAGGCCAGAGAGCTGGGCAGAGAGAAATTTAATGAACTGTAACATGGGCAAGTGTAGAGACTTGCATCTGGGTAAGAACAACTGCAGGTACCAGTATAGGCTGGGGACTGACCTGTTGGAGAGCAGTGTAGGAGAGAGGGACATGGGGGCGCTGGTGGAAAGCAGGATGACCATGAGCTAGCAATGTGTCCTTGTGGCCAAGAAGGCCAACGGTATCCTGGGTTGTATCAGAAGTGGGGTAGTTACCAGATGGAGAGAGGTTCCCCTGCCCCTCTCCTCTGCCCTAGTGAGACCACATCTGGAGTATTGTGTCCAGTTCTGGGCCCCTCAGTTCAAGACACAGAACTGCTGGAGAGAGTCTAGCACAGAGCCACAAAGATGATGAAGAGAGTAGAACACCTCTCTTATGAGGAAAGGCTGAGAGAGCCGGGTCTCTTTCAGCTTAGAGAAAAAGAGACTGAAGGGTGACGTCATTAAGGTTTATAAATATGTGAATATGTGGATGTCAGGAGGATGGAGCCAAGCTCTTCTTAATGTCATCTAGTAACAGGACAAGGGGCAATGGGTGTAAGCTGGAAAATAGGAGGTTCCACATAAATATCAGAAGGAACTTATCCACAGTGAGGGTGACGGAGCACTTGAATGGGCTGCCCAGGGGAGTTGTGGAGTCTCCTTCTCTGGAGACATTTAAACCCACATGGATATGTTCCCGTGCAACTTAGCCTACGTGATCCTGCTGTGGTGGGGGGGATTGCACCAGATGATCTTTTGAGGTCCCTTCCAATCCCTAATGTTCTGTGATCACAGATAACTAAAATTATCAAACACACCTCAGGTCATACTCTTTCCAAGGTCAAAAGCCACATAAACCCAAGCCCTTCAACTTTTCCTTTTTTCTTAGAGCCTATTACATAATCATAGAAACACCTTGGATGCATCAAGGGCTTTGAAAGGGAGTCAGCAACAAAAAAAGGCTGCTTGGTGACAGATGGTGAAACTGAGGAAAATACATAAGGAAGCCCATAAAACACAGCAAGGAACTAGAGCTCTGCGCAAGAGAACTGAAGTACTGCACAACAGAATGAAAACCAAACAGATTGAGCGATGGCTCTATTAAAAGGGAGACCAAGAGCTCACAAACTAGGAAAGCTTTTCTATATTGAAGTCGTGGACACTAAAAGAGAACCAAGTGTGAAAATAAAGAGAGGCAGAACTGAGGAGCTGACAGAGAAGGAATCAAAAAAAAAAAAAAAAAGGAGGAAATATGAGATCTGTAAATTTCTGTTTATTCACAAAAGAGCAGATCTGTTTATCTGGAAGGTGAAACCTTCCTTCTGGGAAATCATACAGGAAAAATCAAAATTTAATTCTGGTACCAACAGAGAAAAGTAGGTAATACCTACACAGAAAAGAATGAGGGACGGGAAATAATCTGTTTGTTTGCAAAGCGCACAGACAGGCTGCACAACATTGCTAGAACTGGAAGACACCAGAAGAGCAGTTTCGAACAGCTGGGAATGCTACAGAGGAAATTATCTGTAAGATACATACTGGGAGCAGGTGCCAAAAAATCTACATTGCCAAATGGGTTATATGAGGGGAAAAGAAACAAAGAATGAAGAAGCAAAAATAAGTCCAGTGGACTGTGAAAATATGCGCCTCTCGGTTTACTGTCCTTATGTTCAAAATCAGTACATTTTTGAGTATGGACGAATTATACAGGAACAGGCACTTGAAGAGTCAGGAAGAGACAACAAAAATAACCGCCCACACACGGTGAGAGAGCAATGGAAGTTTGTATGTACGTACATGTACTTTTTGGCCCTGATTTAGTGTACACATCTTACCTGCACCCAACACATAGCCATGAGTCACCCTCAGGATGGCCTCCAGAATCTAGTGAGAAGTGCAAGTATTTTCGTATTATACAAACCTGAGGTGAAATAGCCAGTCCTCCCAAAGGATCACCATCCAGAATATCAGTCCCAGCATTATAAACAATGATGTCGGGTTTTAACTCATTCAATGCTCCTTCCACGTGAGTGTGAACCTTCTGGATATACTCTGTGTCCTCTGTACCCCACTCTAATTCCACCTTGCGTTTTATGGCACCTACAGAGTACAACAAATACATTTTTTCATGTTACACAATCAACGAAGTATTAATTTGAAGGAAAATGCAAGATTTAGGTAAGCCATAGAAAAAAAAAACATTTGTGGAAATTTTGTAAATGTGCTGCATTTTCACAGAACCTTGAATTAAACAAAATTATTCAACTACTTGTTTCCTCAGCAAATGTAAGCATGATGACCTTGAAAAAATTCCACTGAAAAATAAAAATCAGATGCAGGGCACATCTGAGGCACAAGTGGAAAACGTTTTTGAAAAGCAGCTGATCTATGTGTCCATTCAGAAACCGGCAAAGAAATCATAAAGAACATTATTAATTTAAAGTAACCTAAATAAAGCGGAGAAAGAAAACATTGTATTGCTATTGCAGAAGAAACAGTTGCAGAAAAAAACAAGATAAATATCACTGTGAAATAAATGTTTTATTTTTATCATAACACTCAAAACTTAACAGCAAGGGATCACAAATTTATGTGAACCGCTTTATGAATGTATAACAAGATTCAGCTTTGCCCCAAGCATTTTCAATTTAATGTTCTTACCCTGTAATCCTACCAGAAGAGCAAATATCTATTCTTAATTTAAATGAAATTATTTCTAATGCTTATAATAAAGCATTAGAAGTAGGAGAGAGCTGAGAAGGTAGAGGAAAGAAACCCAGGGTTATGCTGCTTGGCTTTGGATGCTTTCACAGAGTTGTTTGACTCTGCATTAATCAAATCTGTCAGAGGTGCTTCAAAGGTAGAACTTCCACCTCACCAATCCCTATGCCTTGGAATTAAATGACTTGCAGTCTTACATCTTACAAGTGGATTCAGCACCCACCAAGTGTTCACGAATGCAATCAATACAATGACATTTATTCCTGTGATTGCTGGGTAGGTTTTATTTCCATCCTTGTTCAGAATCAGTGAAGTATTCTTTTCCTCTCCTTTATTTTACTGCATCAACATTTGTTCTTAAAGACTTTTGTTTAATTGTTACTTCTTCTAAATTCTTACTGTTGTAGAAATGTTCGTGTAAGTCCGTCCAGCTGTGCTCTTCTGAACGGCACTTAAAGCACTTCAGGGTAAATTACATGTAACCCAGCTTGTGGGTTAACACCTTATCATGGGAAACAAATAACTACTGTTCTGATGAAACTATTAACAAGTTGAGATGATGAATAAGACTCCATGCCTCTGCAGGTCTCTTGTCTTTGTATGCATCACAAAACACAAAATTAGAGTGAACAGTTACTGCTCATCAGATCAGGGACTACTGATGGGCACAGTGATGGATCTGTAGGTTAGGAGGGATATGGCTTTTGCATTTTAAAGTGTCTTGTCCATCTCTTGCTAATATAGTAAATGTACTGCTACAGCTTTAAAAACTGAAATGACACTCAGACCTACCTTAATGCTTTTTTAAGTAAACTAGTCCTTGTCTCCATTCATCTTCTCCCTCTTGCTAAACTTCTTTGCAATTCCAAACTATATCCCCTTACGGACTCAAGATACTTATGACTATGCATTAGGCCATGAGAGCTAGTCAAGTTTTAGGGCTTTTTTCCTAATAACATGCATGGGGCAAAGGAGACTTCTCTAATAAAGCATGGAGAAAAGGAGCAGGAAGTTCCTGAAGAAAGTGATCAGTGAAGACTTTCTACTAAGGACTCAAATTCACAGGTTCAAGCTGCTACCTCCCTTCATCTTTGTCCAGTCACTGAGCAGGAGAGAGTTAAAAGTACTCAGTCAATTCCTATACATCCATCCATGTACTTGCTGCAAAGAACAGCATGCCTTTGGCTGCAGCCTTCTGTGCCTTGTGTTTCATCAGAAGAACGACATACCAGTATTCCCAGTTTCACAGGCTGAGCTCAGCACCTGAGATTTCCTAAGAAGGCCTTACTTGGTTTTGGCCTTTATCCATACATTCAACATACTGTCATTTGTTACATCAATAAAAGGATAGTTAGGGAAAACCCCTAACTTTTATTTGCTTTTGATTTGTCTGATTACAGGCATGATGTGCTTTAAAGAACTATTTTTTGGTTTAATACCTTGAAATACCTATGCTACAATTTTCTAAATCTTTACTAGTTAAAAAGTACAAGTACAATGAACTGTACCCAATTCATGCTAAGAATCCAAACGGAGTTGGCTTTTCGGAATGACAGCCTTGTGCTGGAGAAATTCAGACAGCAGCAGGACATCTCCCACAGTAAACTATGATTCAGCTAACAAATTAAGCCTGTAATGATTGATCGTGCAAAAGAATCAAAGATCAAGTCAACCTGGGGCTTCTGTAGTGCAATTTTCATTGTGAGGGGTCACCAGGTACAACAGGGACATCACAGTAGGGACTAACCAAGAGCTAACAAAATATCAAGCCCCAGCTCTTAAGAGGTTTCCTTTGCTTTCCAAGGGGATACACATTCAGACTAATCTTGATTTCTAGATGTTTATAAAACAAGTTCTACAGAAAAGACAACACCTAAATGCATTAGAGTTTGTAACTTTGGAAAGAAGTTGAAATCTTTTTTACACAACATTAAAGTTAATCCTTTATGATCTTTTATAAATTTTGTGTAAAGCACAGATTATGCTCTAACAGTTCTCATGTAATCCAAGGGATTATAAACTCACTGTTCAAAGCATGGCATGAGCTTCTGAATGAGATGCTAACAAAGCCCATGCAGTCCTCACTCCTTGCGTTCCAGAAGTAAGGGAAAACACTAGAGCTTTAACACTACTGTGACCTATCACAGGGATCATGGAAAATCCTACAGTCAGTGTGAAACAAACAAACAATCTAGTTAACGCTGTTGCAAGGAAGCTTATTAGTACGAAAGGTCTGTTACGCTTTGGAACATAAATTTGAAATTACACTTACGTTTAGCAAATCCATCCCCTGGATAAATATATCTGTTGTACACATCCATAATGTATACCCGATGGTCATCCATGAAATCCCTCTCATGGCCGTTTCCCTAAAGGAAATGTACAGTTAGCCATTCCAAACACATCTACTCAGAAGAAAATTATCTACAGTCTAGAGTAATTAAGACTACAAAGACCTAGTATTTCAAATCGCTATGCCATTCTTTGTAGTCTCTAGGGTTAGTTTGAGGTGTAGAGTTTTGGAGCCTTTGACAGTTATCTGTCAGAAGACTGCCACTACTATGAAAATTAACATCCTTCTAATCTCTGTGAAGGTAACTGTCATAGATCTCTCCACTCACATAAGAAAAAATTGAAAATTAGAAGCTAATTGTCTTCAGCAGAAAGACAAAATTAGCTATGATTATCAAATAGATCTCATTTACAATCATGAAAACAAAAGTCACTTTAAACTGTTGCAGGGATACTCACACTCTTACACATGCTGTAGTAACGGACATAAATAAATAAATGTATGTAACAGACTCTTCTGATCATTCAAGCCTTGGTGAGATAAGTAACTCCTGGTAATATTACAAACATAAAGACCCAACAGTTTAACATACCTTTTAATGGTTAAGGGCAACGAGGCTAGTGAGAGGTCTGGAAAACAGGCCCTATAAAAGCAGCTGAGGGAATTGAGGTTATTTAGTATGGAGGAGAAAAGGCTGAGAGGAGACTTTATTGCTTGCTCTCTACAACTACCTAAAAGGAGGTTGTAGCAAGGCTGATGCTTATCTCTTCTCTCAAATTACTAATGATAGGATGAGAGGAAATGGCTTCAGGTTGCCTCAGGTGAGGTTTAGATTGGGTAGCAGGAAGAAGTTCTTTACTGAGAGAGTGGTAGGGCACTGGAACAGGCTGCCCAGGGAGGTTGTGGAGTCACTATCCCTTGGAGGTGTTTAAAAAACATTGATACAGCACTTGAGGCCATCATCTGGAGGTTAGGGAGGAGATGTTGGGATGGAGGTTGGACTCTATGACCCTGGAGGTCCTTTCCAGCCATAATGATTCTATGATTCACACCATGAATTCTCTACAAAAACGCTGTACTGTATGCAAAGACAGATGCTCAGGAGAAAACTCAGCTGCTGAAAATTCCACACCCCTTTTCTGAATTTAACTAGTATTCTTCTCACTCTCATTTAGACTTTTTTCCACTAGTATAAAAATCATCTTCTCACAGCAACTACTAAGATAAATATGTTTATATCAGTTTAGCATACAGGAGTTCAGATTCTACCTCTAACAAAATTTCATTCACACTACAGAAACAGGCATTTCTACAGGCAGGTCATCTGTAATTCAGTTACATATGTCCCTGGGCACTTCAGTTTTACAAAAGATGGAACTTCCCACCTTAGAAATGCACAAACCAAAAAGAAGCACTGAGCTAAAGCCAGGCAATGTGTGTGAAAAGGGTTCAAGAAGCACCAGAACTGCCCTTCTTTATCCTAAAAACCATCAACTTCTACTTATTTCTTCAGCACATTTGGAGCACAAACAGTTCATGAGCAGGAACCCAGAAATACGAGAGCCTCTGGGTGAACCAGGTCCTCATGAAAGATGAAACTCACCAATGCACCAAGAACTGGAAACATTTACAGGATAAGAGTATCTGCACACTTCAAAAGGATCTGCCCAGATACTCATTCACACACCTCTCATAGCACAGAGAAAGGGAACAAAGTGAATTAGTGTGCAGGCTGAGGTTACCAACATGAACCTGGAAATCAAAATTCACTCCAAGAAGGTTTTAAAAAACAAAACATAGCTCAAAAAAGCACGAAAAAAATCCACACCCTGACAGAGAGGGCTGAACAGAATTGTGAACAAAACATCTTTCTATTGCATAATCTTTGTCCTTATTTCATAGTCATTTTAGGATGCCTTAACTCACACACAAGAGAAACGATAGAAGATGGAAAACATGCAGGCATTAGGCTTCTTCAATGCTGCGGAGCTACATCAAAATGGTTTCTTTACACCTAACAGCTTTCCTTCAATGCTTTAGTTAATGCTTTAACTGCTTTTCTAAAAATACTATTTCCATCCCTCCTTCCAGCATTTATTCTGGAAATCCTATCAAATGAGATGTGTTCTCAGAACCCACAGTAAATCACCTGACCAGGTGATGAGTGATGTACTCTTTATTTCATTAGCCCACACCAAGGTTTGCACTGAAACACTGAAGGTCAAACTCCCCCCCTGCAGAGGCTGCTGTAAATAATGTGCCTGCTGAACTAACTACAATTCTATTGTAAGAAGTTTTGGTTCCTTCTGGGATACTGATTTGCTCTGGAGATTTGTGGGCAACTCAAGTATTTTTACATCTGGCCACATGATGGAGCAACAACTCAGTTTACTAAACTGGCATAACAGCCTTTTGGACCACAAGATAATTAAACAGCTAAACCGTTCGGGATTTCCATCCTCTGTGATGCTGTGAGTTGAGTTTACATTAATGGTAGAACAAATGGCTATCACACACTCCTATTTTAGGCAGAAGATTTGCAGCAATCAGTTCAGTTCAGTTACTCACCTGATGAGCATCCAAATCAATAATTGTGGCTTTAGACACCCCCTGCACTCTTTCAAATAAGAACTGCAAAGGAAAACACAGAGAAAGCGATGAAGTTTGGTGATACATTAAACCATCAACTTGAAGTGTGCTAGTCTTCTGATTTAGATGTAGGATTTCTTTCACAAAAAATGGCTAAATTGTTCTAATTACATTTTTAATTTCAAAAGCTACAGTTATTTCACATCAAGAGATATTTTTGTGGTTATACAGTAAAAATAACCCTAAGCATTTCCACCAGATGAAGCACATCAAACATTCACCCATTCACAGTCATCTGTGTGGGTAGCTGCCTGTAGAGAAAGCCGGTGGAAAAAGGGAAGATAGATTTCTACTCCTCTCTTTTTCCTGCAAAACGCTAGACACAACATGGGACCGAAGAAGTGTCTTTCTACAATATCCCACACTACCTTGCATAGCAGACCATGCAAATAAGGAACTAAATGACAGGAGTGAACCCAGGGCAAGAAACCCCGCTCTAGTAGCACTGGCTCTTTGCAGATGTAGCTGTCCATCCCTGCATCCTTCAGCAGGCAGCCAGGAAAACACAGGCCAAACTAGGGATTTTAAGGCTGATCAGTGCTTTTAGAGGCTGCAGAGGAAGCACTGACAGCACAGAGAGACCAACAGCAACAACAGTGGGTCAGGATAGGGCACAAGCTGCATGGGACCGAAACATCAACCAGCTAATTTCATGAGGCACAAATGACAGCACAAGCGAGGCTTATCAGCAGGAAGGCGAAACAGTCCACTGTGATGGCATCTAACTATATAGGCATAAAATCGACCACTTTGGAAAAGCTGCTTTAGGGACTGAATGCAGCACAGACACCTCTAGTATCAGAACACATTGTTTCCCCACAGATGTGGGGCCATAAAAGTATTTTCTGACTGTTAGAGTCTTAACTTTGAGAAGTTACTGTTTTTAATACAGACATGGTAAAACTCTGAAGATTTTGTACAAACTATCACCCTCCATAATTTCTGCACCTTAATGACAGGGAAAACAGAACATTGTGGATTACTTCTCTGCAAATTACCGTGCACAGAAATTAGGATGTTATGTCATAGTGTGCTGCAATCATTAATGCATTTTTATGTTTGATTATTACTGATACTATATAAATACTCTAGTATACAAATATAACCCAGTACATTTGATAAAAATAAGCCTTAATTGCAGAAGGCTCTTGCTTCAGCCTTTCAGCAGCTAAGTACCAAATGTATTCATTCACAGTCAGTGATTATTTTGGAGACATTCACATCTTTATTAATGAATTCAAACCACTCTGAGCACTATAAGCAGCAGCTTGATTCAGAGAGAAGATTTCTGTCTATGCATTCGCCTTGTTTGCAACCCCTGAAACTAATGTGGAATTTTCAGGTTCATCTGCATGGTTAAGGTAATTATTACTGAGGATACTGAAAATGAATTTGTTTTCATTTTGAGTGTTTTTACGATGACATTATTAATGTAATTGTAATGCTTAATATTTACAGTCATAATTCTGGCTCCAGCAATTCTTTCTTTCTATCTAATAATACTGCATATTCCTTATGTTGTGCAGCATCAAGCACCGCACCCTGTTCTTATTCCCATCCCTCTATAGATGGCTTTGTTTTCTCCTATTAAGATGTAAATTTGACTTTATGAATTTATGTGACTTTTTTCCATTTGCACAAATAATAGCAAAACCTGGTTGAAGATAACTTCTTACCTTTATAGCCAGTGTGATATCAGCATAAGCACAAAATCCTCCGCCTTTGTCACTTGAACAGTGATGAAAACCACCCCCTAAACATAGAAACGTTGAAGTGGTGAAAAGCTACACATTGAGGAACATAGACTCACAGAATGATTTAGGTTGAAAGACACTTCGAAGGTCATCTAGTTCCAACCCCTTGCCATAAGCAGCAATACCTCTTACCAGACCATGCTGCCGAGAGCCCTATCCAACCTGGCCTTGAACACTGCCAAGGATGGAGCAGCCAACAGACAACGTGTTCCTTCACAGAGACGAATTCCTTCTCAAGATCTAATCTAAATCTTCAGCTCTATCCCTAAAAAAAAGCCCTTAACCCTCACTCTATTCCTAAAAGTTCCTTTAAGACATCTCTCTCCAGCTTTCTTGTAGGCCCACTGATGGTCTTTCAAAGTAAAAGACCAATTACATGTCAAGTACTTTTCTTGAGCAGATGCTGTGTGCCAAGAGCTGTTCAACACTCACGCAGCAATACAAACTGTCTCACGGGGTTTTTGTACGTGTCTAGTGTGTGGCCAACTGAACCACCAGGCAAAGGATCGGCAGGTAAAATAGCATTGTCCTGTTCATCTAGGAAAGCGGCATAATCAACATTACAGGGCAGGCAGAAAGGACATGAGGAAGTTCTTTCCTGTGCTGAACATCAGGGTCAAAAAGACAACCAAACCAAGAAGTACAGCGTTATTTGTCAATGCCACTGTCTTTCTCAAACACTCAAACCAGAAGAATATGCAAGAACCTCTTTAAAACATAAGCACTTTTACATGAAAAAAAGTACTTAGACCTCCCCCACCCAAAACATACATTTTATATAACAAATACTATCTTTTTACTGAGAAACCCACTACAAATATATAAGCAACAAAGGAACTTGTTTATCAGTAATACGACAAGCTTTTGGGTTTGTTTTTAATGTCTAGTTAATTTTTAATAATGGATAGTCCCTTCGTGAAAGATGCATGTAAAAAATAACGGAAAATACCCCAGAATTTATGGGCTCCAAAAAACACTTGACCAGCTAAGTCTCAGACAACACAAAATACTGCTTCAATAGGTACTAGTCTTGCATCACTGTTTGCACTGACCACAACAACTGATTTATATGCACTACATTCTTGACCATTCATTCATTCAGGTCTTTGCAGAACAATCTGCAGAGCCCAAAATAGACTCTAAGTGATATAGCCCTGAGGTTCCAGCTTATCAACCAGTGCCTTCATCTGCTAGATTAGTTGATGATAAAAATCTATGAAAAAACTGTTTTATAATTTAATGAAAAGACATTACTGAAATATTTACATTTCCTCCAACAATTTTTCAGTAATTTACAGAAAATACTTTAAATATAAAACTGGAATACAGGTGATATTGGATAAGAAAAGAAACCCAGTACTTCCTTCATTTTTTACTTCAGAGTTGATTTTAATTCAAGACAATCCAGTCACATTCTATTATCATATACCAAATATGTATCATGCTAAATAGAAATAACATTATTTTACAGACACTATTAATAAGTTCACTTTGTGCATTATATTGGTACTTACCCACATTGATTGCCCAGCCTCTCTCAACAGCAAGTTTTCCTGCCTTAAGAAAATTATGGTGAGAACTTAATGAAGGAACCACACAACCACTGAACACCATTTGCTTCTACTCCAAGCACAACTCTTGGCCTTTGGACATGCCCACTGAATTTCTGGATGCTTGGCAGGTCATTCTGAATCAGATCTCTGAATACCAAGCATACATAACTATCCTGAGCATAATTTGTTGGAAAAATATTTGATAGCTCATCTGTATTTTGTTCTCTGGCAGTTGAACAGAGCTAAAACTATCTGTGCTTTGCAAAAGTGAATACTGTCCACCAGCAGACAAGTAAAAGTGGAAACACATGTGGTAATAAAGTGTAAAAAGGTGAGCAAGAATCTACTAATATCCTGCAGTTCCTGTAAAAATGGGAGGAAATGAAAATTTAAATGCCGAAAATACAGATCAACAGAGTTTTAGTGTGGATGGCAACAGAGAAGTGCCAGAGTATCTTTTTATTTTTTCACTTCTAGAATGTGCAGTATAGAATATTACCAATCCTTTTACCTTCAATATAGAAAACCCCTGCCTGTATCACTCCTTTAAAGGGAAAGTATTGGCAGAGAAGAGATAATTGAGGCTTAAATGACTAAATTTTAGTTGAAAACTTGACTTATTTTGACCAGGAAGTGTCAAGCAAGTTTTTAGCTATAGTATTCCTTAAGTGTCATGTTTAAAAAAAGATATTACTAGTTACAATTAAAAAGAAGATTAAAAAAAGAAAAACAGATGATTCTTTTCCATAATCACAGAAAGAATGCATTACACATACTACATGAAAGAAAATCTGGATAGTCAAGAATCCTTCATCACTGATATTTATATTTGAACAGTACCAATTCTAATCTGTCCTGGTGAGACCACATCTGAAGTATTGTGTCCAGTTCTGGGCCCCTCAGTTCAAGAGGGATGTGGAGCTGCTGGAGAGAGTCCAGCATAGGACAACAAGGATGATGAAGGAGGTAGAAGCTTGGATCTTTAGCTTGGAAGAGATGAGACTGAGGGGTGACCTGATTAATGTCTATAAATATTTGAAGGGTGGGTGTCAAGAGGATGGAGCCAGGCTCTTCTCAGTGTCATCTAGTGATAGGACGAGGGGCAATGGTTGTAAGCTGGAACACAGAAGGTTCCACATAAATATGAGAAGGAACTTCTTCCCAGTGAGGGTGACTGAGCACTGGAACAGGCTGCCCCAGGAGGTTGTGGAGTCTCCTTCACTGGAGACATTTAAGACCTGCCTGGATGTGTTCCTGTGTGACTTTGTCTAAGTGATCCTGCTGTGTCAGGGGGATTGGACTAGATGATCTTTCGAGGTCCCTTCCAATCCCTCAAGATTCTATGATTGAAGAAAACTACTGGGAAGGTAAATATTATCCTGCTATCAACATGCTAACTTTTACAAATTAGATCCTGAGAAAAAATTGTAGCTTCTGAACTATAAAACCGATTAAGTCCCAAGGAAAGATGTTATCTGTGATTTAGCTTACTTCCTAGAGATTAATCATCAAAAACCAATCCTCCCATATTGCTGAAATGTCATTAAGAAGTACAGAAACCCAACAGGCATTTTCGTGATGAACAGCCCCATCAGGAATAGACTATTTCTGCCTCGTACTGCACAAGTTGTATTTTCTGATGAATCAAACCCACTTTTAAAGCATGTACCTATTTCCCCGTAATGAAAAATAAGAGGTAGAAATAACAACAGATGGCATCAAGATCAATCCAAAAGCAACCACTGATGTCAGAAGACATAACGAAAAGCCATAGCTGCCTCTTCTACATGACCACGTTTATAACTAGCCAACATGTACTTATGAATTAAAGCTAACAAGCCAATGAAAAACATCGCAAAGCTAGATCAAACTATTGACTAGTTAGAACCAACTTGCAATAGATTACACACATCAAGACCCTCAAGAAACAGCAGAGTATTAGGAAAAGCTAGACTCTTCCCAATTATTTTTCTCTTCCACCATCTCCTTCATTCCTCACAGCCATGGAACAGAAAGGCTATGGCTAGAGAAGACTGCATGTCCCTTTTCAAATGGATCTCTCATCTCAGCAACCACTGCTGGCTGCAGCCAGGAATAGGGCACGGGCGAGAGAACTGGCCATGAGTCTGAAGTGATATTGAAGGACCTAACAGACTGTGGTATGTTTTTCCCTGAACTCATAGATTTAAATGGTCCTTTAAAGGCTGGTTTAACATTTACATGGAACATAGGAGGTTCCATATAAATATCAGAAGGAACTTCTTCACAGTGAGGGTGATGGAGCACTGGAACAGGCTGGCTGCCCAGGGAGGTTGTGGAGACTCCTTCTCTGGAGACATTTCAAACCCGCCTGGTTATGCGTCTGTGTTACTTGGTCTAGGTGATTCTACAATTTTCAGTTAATATTTGGTTTTCTCATGCTTCTACAGACGTTCCAGCTTCAACAAAAGCATCAGATGGTGCTACATTGTGCAAACACTTTCACAGATTTCCTTACCTCACTATCAAGTGATTTTGAACTTGTGTATTCAATAAGCCAGATTCTCTTCATAAGAAAGATGCTCCAGCCCCCTGACCATCCTCAGGGCTCTGCACTAGACTTTCTCCAGTTGCTCCTATGTTATACACTTTGAAATCTCCCTGTCCCTCTTGAGCTGAGGAGTCCAGAATGTAGTATTCCAGATGTGGTCTAAGCAGGGCAGAGTAGAGGGAAAGGAAAACCTCATTCAACCTACTGGTCATGGTCACACCCATAACATACCCAAAAAACATCCCTGATCTTCTTGGCCACAAGGGCCCACTGCTGGCTCAGGGACAGCCTGTGGTTCACCAGCACTGCTAGGTCCTTTCCCCCAGAGCTGCTCTCCTGCAGGTCAGTCCCCAACCTGTACTGATGCGTACTGTTCCTGCACAGATGTATGTAGCATCTACACTGCCCTTGTTGAACCTCATCAAGTTTCTCTCTGACGAACTCTCCAGCCTATCCCAGTCACACTGGATGGCAGTACAGCCCTCTGGTGTGTCAGCCACTCCTCCCAGCTTTGTGTCATCAGAAAACTTGCTGATAGTACCCTGTCACCTCATCCAGGTCATTGATGAATCTACTGAATACAACTGGAGCCAGTACTGATCCCTGAAGAACACCATTAGACTCCACTCCACTGAGCACAGCTCTTTCACTTCTGACTTTTAAGCAGTTCCCAATCCAGTAACAACAGTTAATCTCACATCAGCCCCATGAAATTAAAGAAAACTTGAAAAAAATCCTTCACCAAAATTCTGGACTCATGTCATTCTCACGGGTCCTATTCACAGAGTCAACCTTTTTCACAGTTTCTGGAAACCACACTGCACTACTTTTTATGCAAGAGTCATAGGAAAGCTATTTTTATTATTTACACTTACGGATTTTAAGAGTTCTTTATACCTTCATAAACACCCCCAAAAAAAAAGAAACCTTGATTCCAGTCAACATTTCTGTTGACAGAAGTGGGAAGTTCCCTCTTAGACTGTTTCTGAAAAATAATGCTACTGCTTTATCACTTATTTATGGCTTCCCAGTCTCAGAATGCTCTGCCAACCCACAGAATAGTTGTCTTCAATAACTGACTTCCAATAAAGTGTAATAGAAGTAACACAAGCTTCTATCCTTTTCAAATGCACCCAGTCTAACAGCTGCCATCAGGAAGAGTAGCCAAAATGCAAAGATCTATCTGTATGATGGTATTAACCATTGCAGGTAAGATTATTTGTCTTCCATTATGTAATTGTTACAGATCCATGACTGAAGAGTAACTAGGACTGTTAATGTCTTCTCCCAGCACCATCCTGTAGTTTCTGAACTCTAGTTTCAGTATGACAAGGTACAATAAAAAGGCAAGGAAAGATTCCATTAGTTAATGGTTTGCAATTATGAAAGTCTCTTTTCCTCACTACCTGGCTTAAGTAACTCACTTGTGGCTCCATTACCATCTTCTTTCCTCCTACTTTCTCAAACATCTCTAATGGCCACGCAGGTGAAATTAAATGTCTGGTAACACAGAGCTCTTCTGACCAGAGCACTTGTTTAACTAATTAAAAAACAATTGTCTTAAGGTGAAGCAAGCTACATATCACTCTGCTGAGCTGCTTAGCTAGTATTTACAACAGATAAACTAACACTAATCATTGAAATGCCTGAGGCAATAAATTATTTTTAAATCTAAATGTGCACCTAGTCTAAAGAGCAACCAAGCCATGCATTGATTCCCATACAGTATCAAGGCTGTTTGGTAAATATCCACTTTAAAACCAGCTTCTATATGACTTTGATGATAAGGTGACTTTGACATCTCCCCTTTCTTGAATTTGCCTGTTTGAATGCTGTTCAAAACTAACTAAGTTCCTGCATTTGCCCCAAGTCCTACCCTATCTATCACTGTGTGCCCAGGCTGCCCCTTCTACTCTTGCAAATTAAAGGGACATAGAAGCAGAAATATCCTTCACATTGGGAGGTCTCCTCACCAGCTCATTTAGGACCACACACTAAGACACTCCCCTCCGCAGGCTTCCAGCACTGTGAGCTAACAAATTATTACAAGTTTACAGTTTTTTAACCAACAAGTTTAAATACTATAACATTGAACAGAGACCTCCTTACCATTATTGTTCCTCCCGTCTGGGTCCGTAGAGGTTTCAAAACTTTTCTCTGAACAATGAAATTGGGAAGAAAGGCAACTGGTGGAATTTCTGTGATTGTAGCCACAACAAACGACCACTACAAAAGGAAAAAAGAAAGTTCCAATTAATGTATCCTGTCTTAATGATCACACTGAAATTTCACATCAGTTTTTACTGAAAATAAGCTCACAGGCCCATAGTAAGGTTTTAAATATTTTTAGGTGAAGATGACCACAACAGGCCTTACCAGTGACTTCCAAATAGGTTTTTCTTCAAGTTGTTAACCATGAGAATCATCACTTTCAATCATCAATAAGGTTTTCATATTTTAGTATCACATGGTAATAAACCAGCAATTTTCAGCAAGTTAGTATTTCAGAAAATCTAATGTCTCTGAGACGAGAAGGAAGAACTGTAAAATGTCCTTCAGCAGTATTAAAAGCAAGCTATGCTTGATATATTGTTCTAACCTATCTTTTCCTATGTCAAGTCAAAAGGACATAACAAGGAGAAAGTTAAAAACGGACAATTCAACTAAGAAGTTCAAATACTTAAGTGAATGCACAGTCCATGGAGAACTGATTAAAACTTACTTAGCATATTAAACGCTTCTTGAAAATGTTTCAAGGAACATTTTGCTAAGAAGTCCTATCATCAAGAATACAATTTGAAGGTTAGAACACAAAATATTTGCAATATGTAATTTGTTTTTCAGAAACACATACAGATTACTTCAAAGAAACTTGGCTAGCACAGCTACCAGTGTAAAGCAAGAACAGATCCCCTCATTCAGTACCAAAACATTCAAGAGGGGTGGGATGGTGGCTTTATTTACAAAGTTCTGAGTACTAACTAGATTTTATTAACAATTCATTTTGTGCTATTTTTGTATTTTAAGACAATATTCTGTCATCTTACTACCAGGTCTCCATCATTAACAAGCACTTGGAATTATTTTGCAATGCAGTCAATATTCATAAAGGCCTTTTGTAAAATGTTTTCACTTTTAAACAAGCATAAATTTAAAAAAAACCCCAGATAGAATCCCACTGCTCTGAAATGGAACCGAAAAGGTTACATTTGGATAAAATAAATTTTGATCTCAAATGTGAAAGATGATCCCAAAATCTCAGAAAGTTTTAACCAAGTTTAAAGTGATTCTAATCTCAACAGAGTATAAAGACTCAAATGGACAGGTACGCTGCTTCAGGGTTACAATGGAACACAAAGAATTTGTATGTGCTGAGCGGGAAAAGTAAGCAAAGCTTTCCATTTGCATTTACAAGACTGTGCCAAGTCCAAAGACATTCACTGCCTCTAAGCTGGTCCTTCACTGTGTTTATGCCATTCCTAACATATGGAGGAAATGTCTTTTGACTGTGAGGAGAGTCTTGGGTTTCATGTATGCCACTATAGACTAATGAAAATGCTCCTCAACACATACCAGTACAATAACTGAAAAATACATTGCCCCCTGTGGATGGGTTTTGTGTTTTTTCCCCCTTCTATCCATTAATGTTGTTTTCCAGTATTTCCTGCAATAAATACCCAGAACAGCTACTTCTATACTTGAAAAGGAAATCAAAAGGAATTTGGTTTATATAACTGTATACTCCTCTATGACATAGAAGTAAAAATTATTTTGAATAGATGAGGGCTGCATTAATTACATTTTCCAGGCTATCAGTATGGGAGTTCCTCAATGCAAGTTCACTTGTTAGCTTCCTTTGATAGAGAAAATCCTTCAGTTTATTTTATGTTATAAGAGAATCACTATTTTCTTCACACTGCATGTATCAGAAAACCAGCACAGAATAGTTCTTTTGGTAGATACTTGCTCTCAATCAGCTACCAACAAGTTACTGATTCTCTGGTAAAGTTCTCTAGCCAAGTAATTACATAACTCAACATAAATCAGAACTTGGTCTGGATTCAGACAAAATTAATAACCATATAAACATGAAAGAGTAACTGAAAGCATGTCATTAAGTAGTTATCAACTGCCCTTCATTCTATTTCTATTGTAACAGTGCAAGATCTACTTTTTAGTTTAATTATTTTCCTACTTTTTAATTATTTACTTTTCTGTATTTTGTATAAGTAATTCAATATATGAATTTAAGTTTCCATTTTTAAAAAGTGTCATTCCTTTAAATGAGTAAACAAGTCAGGTTAACCCTTAATCAGGTGTATTTTCCTTTAAATCATGCCTCCTACTCAACTATTAGCAGTATCATTAAATGTAGATAAGTATAATATTATACCAAAATGTTACATCAAACAAAATCCACACCCTACCCAAATGATTTCACGAGTTCTTAATTTTCCCTGCTTCAGTCCAAACTCTACAGTAATACACAAAACTGAGGATATTTGTGAGGCATTTTACTGACAAAGTATTAGTATTATTAACTTCAATTCCTGTATAAAACCTGTTTTTAGTCAGGTTAATTGACTACAAATTATTTCAAAGTATTAAGCATACAAGGACTTAAAGTTGAATTGAAAAGCCCATACAAGGAAGGTAACTGGTAGTAGGTAGGTAAAGCAGTTGCTTTTGTGCTATCTATCCTGCATTGATAGAAGCAGCACATTAATGATCAAAACCAACCTTTGATGTACTGCCTTTGATGTTACACATTCATCACATTCCAGTATTTTAAATAGCCAACACCACATCATCTTTAAAGAAAGCCTGCAATTTTGTTCTTTAATATCCACATTTAAACTGAGTTTAAATCTTTAGTAAGTTCTTGGAGCAAGACCCAGCTTCAAGGCAAAAGCTAGACTTACAAATCCAACACCAAGCAACTAATGTGATCTTATATTTTGAAGCTTGCCTGGGACAAAGCTCTTTGGGTCCACCTTCAGTAGACAAAGAAAGTAGAGGTTTAGGTCAAATTAACAGAAGATAAAATCATAAAGGACAGTAAGAAGCTTGAAAATTTCACAGATGTTTCCAGGTTAAGGTATGAACTCCTGTCACCACTAGGAGCAAGATACTGCGCTGGCAGAATGTGGTGACAACCAGGTAACTCATCCACGAAAACCAATCAGCCAAAACCTCATCAATCTCCCATCCAAAGAAGCAGAAATACGAAAATAAAACTACCCAATCACTGTTAACCAAACGCTACCTGAAAGCGCTGAAACCCATCAGACTTGTTCCCTGTTGCTAAGTATTATTGTCCAGGGCTTTGTCTAATCAAACTGAAATATTATTACCTTTAAAGTAACATTTTTGTATGTTCCTACAGACCTTTAGCTGACACATTAACATTTACATGAAAATTTAGGGAAAAGGAATCAAATTCATTCATCTATTCTCATGACCTTTTAAACTAGCAAACCACCACTCACCTTCATATATTTTTCACCAAGCCTACAAGAAATTGAACAAGGAAAAAGCACAACATTGGGAGCAAACTGAGACAACAGATGACAGCACAGATTTTAAGCACTTCTGAATGTGGCTATTTTACCCAAACCCTGCTTTCATCAGCAGCCAAGTCACTTGTGGTCACTAACACAACACACACAGCCCAAGACGCATTCTGTGCTGGTTCTTCTGAGAGCCTGAATCAGCCAGAAGCATCCCAGGGTAAAACAAATCTCTTATGAACCTGCTTCTAGTCTTTACTCCTCAGTGTCCTGCCACCTTCGCCAGGCTCACTGCCAATACCATCATGTGACATAGGCAGGTATCTCTCATCTCTTGGCAACTGCACACATCATACCCTGCTTCAAAGAAGTGATTCAGTAAAAAGAGGTTGGTGGTTCTACGGAATTAAAAGCTCAATATCAAGAATAGTTTCAGTAAGATTAAGGCTAATAACATATGAAATTCCATGTAACTTTATACCACTGCACAAAGAAGCTCAAGAGAACTAGAGAAATGAGTAAGAGTGGAAAAAGTTGAGTAACAGAACCCATACACCAAAAAATAAAACATTCCAGAAATACCAAGACAAGGAATCCTACCCTGTGGAAGGGCAAAGATGGCTCAAAATAACTTCAAATTATGAAATGGAACACTATTTCTCACACAAATCCCTTCTCTGCCCTCTAAATAAAGAGTGACAAAATAAAAGCGCTGTCACCTGCCCCCACTTACTATTCAATTCCATCTACAGATGACAACGTATTGAGAAACCAGACCTCTCACGAGTCTCTTCTCAATGAAGAGGAAATAGTGTTTAGTTTAGAAATAACAAATGAATGCTCTTTATCCCTTGAATATGTGACCCTGGATGAGCTGGTACTGGAAACCTTCGCATACAGATGCCATGTGAGGTTATGCTCCAGCATCAATCTTTCAGTTCTCTCCACACTCCAACAACAGAGGTGGTGTCTAAGCACAAAACTGGTACTTACGCCAGCAACAGAGTGACGACAGAATCCCTACACCAATGCTCTCTTCAGAGTACATAAACGGTAAGCCATAAGACAATCCTTGCTTTACAAAACATCCCATCAATGACTCCATCTTAGTGCTCTCCAAATCATTGAGTTTCGGAACCATGTTTTGATACATAAAAATTTGTATTTTGAAGGCTGAAACAGGTACTCAGGAGAATATTAATTGTATTTCAAATATTAATCTTTTATGTTCATTAACGTTTAGGCTTCATTAAATACAATTTCTGGTTATTTATACAACATGGTAGATCCTCTTCCCCCCTACTCCTCTGTAGTTTGGACTTGTATACTATTTTTCTTTCAGTACTCTCCATTAGTATATTATCAAAACATATCAATCTGTAAACGTTGACTCTGTAATAAATCTAGCAGGGTATCTAATGCCTTTGACACTACTTCTAGACAGTTAACTTGAAAAAACAAACACATTAATACGTACAGCACCTTTAATTTATTAAGGTAACGCCTTGTGTGAACAACCAAGAGATCTTCATCAGTAGCTTCCCGTGCCTGTACAATCAAGTCATCTGCAATTAATTTTTCTTCTGAAACAGGAGAGAAATAACAATTGGCATTATCAACCATCACTGAATTTCCCACATTCCATCCTGACAAAGAACCTACTTTGACTAACTTCACTTGTAAGGTAAATCACTGAAACAAATGTTCTCTTGGTGTTTACATGTTTTCCAAGTACATACCCTCTGTACATGTATCTATGCGGGCAGTGAGTATATGATAAATGTTTGCAGAAAGTTTTCAGAGGATAAGTAGGCGACTTCTTGTTTCAACTAGAAGGAGACATAGGGAAATAGGATAGACAGACAATAAAGAATCACAAGACTCTCTAAGGAACCTAGAATTTACAGTCTTGAGCTTGACACGCTAAGGAAATATTGGTGCCCTTGCATCAAATAGTCACCATTCTTTAACATCCTCTAAGAAAATCCACAGCTCACACTGGTATTTAATTCCCTGAATTAGAAAGGAATATAAAACTAAAAACTTGATACAAATTAATTGCTTAAATGTTCATGGAATTCAATGCCAACAATCAGCTATTAACTCTTCACCTCAGAGACCAAAAGATAGTTTATTTAAAAACTTAGTTTTGTACAAAGAAGTTACAAAATATCACTTCAAGAATTTGGAGAGATGAAAGAGACGTATTTGAACACATTCATCTGGATATGCTTGTCAGAAAGTTCAAGTGAAGGTCAACTAAAAAAGCCAAGCAGTGTAGAAAACCAAAGCTGCTTTGCATATGATCACTACAAGCTGCAAATGAAAGGCATCACGCTCATGCTCCAAGACAAATTTTGATATTGAAGCCTTTTGAGACTGTACCTTTTCTCCAATTTTATACTTAGAGGAAAAATACAACTGACAAACGTGCAAGACTTGGTTATGAAGTGTTATACAAGAACAGCACCCGCAAAAATATTTGTTTTGGCAAGCTTCTATTTGCCCTGACCAAGGCTTGAGATACATTTCATTCATTCAATGGCATTAGACTGAACACCAAGCTGCCGACAGTTCCATTCTCAAGGACGGAGAACACAAGTATGGAAAGATTTCCACTGGTCATTTTCTGTAAGATGGTAAGGAATAGTGTAGGTGAGCGACTGCCAGGAATTGTTGTAGAGCCAGAGAAAACTAAGAGTGTCCTGGAGTATTGTAATCCTGTGGCTTCTTTCTCCTTTACAAAGCAAGGAGAGTAAAATGAATTTTCTGTGAAAGACTAAAAGAATGAACACTTCACACAGGAAAGAGATGGAGGAAAACCCTTTACAAAGAGAAGGAGCAGACAGGTTTCAAGTTTAATCAAAGGTCAGTCAAAGGATTAAGAGAGTTCATGGAACCCATTACTTACTTATTTAATGCTGTCAGAAAGAAGATCCAAAACTCAGCTACTAACCTGAGTTTAGGAGTGTCAGAATTCATCTAACCTTGGTTAAATAAATACAAGACAGCCTAAAGTTGAAAGGGCAATATTGAAGAGCAAAAGATCTTCAGCTGAAGATCATAAACTGAAGAGGCCTGGCTCTGGGGTAGCCTTTGCCTTGGCAAGGGAAAAAGCTTTTTTCCTTCAAGCTTGATTTTAAGCCTTAAACTTTACCTGAAGAGATGCCAAGATTTTATAGGCCCTAATCCTAACCTTCATTCTTACATTTGTATTTCCTTAATGTATTTCTGTCTATCTTCCAGTTTGTATAAATAGCAATAATGAGCACCATCACACAAAGCTCTGCCTGTCACCAGAAACATTTTAAAGCTCTTGCCAAACATTATCTGAATCACATCAGGAGGTTGACAAAGAATGGATTTACAGGAGCTGCAGTTTTCTGCCTAAAATGGTTCATTTGGGAGGAGCTTGTGTGCAGCCTGAGAAAGCTACACCAAGCAAGCCAGTCATTAACCCCTACTGTTTCACAAGTCACAAGGAATGCCCCAGATCTTGCCACACCAGGTGTAAAGCACTGGTGTGCTGGAGTACACAGCACTCCCAAACTGCAATTCAGGTCTGGCAAGCCAAACCATTTGTGAGCTCGCAACTAACACCGGAAGGATTTTCCATTCCTTGATAGTTGCTACAAAATGGAAATCTTTGTTCTGGTTTAGATACAGGCTTGGTCCTCAGAAGAAAGAAGAAACTGGTATGGCAAACAAGAGCTCTCCTCAGCAGGAAACCTAAGGGAAATATTCTCACACTTCAATCTAGAGCTGAAAGTGATTGAACCTTCACAAAAAAAACTGTAGAGTATCAAAACACAACACACTGAGCTACATCCACATGGCTGTAGCATTCTGCTCCTAAGTCACACTAGGCTGGAAGAGTCTGGTGCTCACTTCAGAGGAGGAACCTGGTCTTAAAAATCCCACAGGAGCATCTCCTGTAAAAGCCAAGCAATGAGATTCTGCTCATTTCATGCATTCATTCAAATGGCAAAGTTCAGAAATGTTGTAAGATGGTGTAAGGCATTGTTATGCTCACATTTCTCTCTCCTCCTTCTCACTCAGTCTTGTCAGCCTCTGGGCCAGACTGAAATGAGCCAAAGTAGCTACTCTGACTAGTATAATTCCTGCATCTGGGAAAAACAAATCACTTAATGAGCCTCAACTTTTCATCAGATTTCATGAGTTTCAATCTACACAGACACCATGACTGAGCTGAAACAAAAACTGTGGGTTTATTTAGTGGAGCGGGCAACAAAAGACATTTTCAAAGGACCATGAAACACACCCTTGAATTAAAAAGCCCTGGCGTAGGATGTTTGCTCTAACACAATTCCCTCTTAAAAATACTTAGTAGACAAGATCTTCAACAATGTGCAACGCATGGCATCAAACCCACCTCAGAATTCCTACAACCAGATTAACTTGTTGAGGTTTAAGTCTGCAAATACTTCAGAATACTAAAGCACTCTGAATGTGACTAAACAGCACAGATTAAACATACACAATGAGGAACAAAGATGTAAAGCCACTATTACATTGGCAGTTATTAACATAAGTCAGTACTAACTACATAATTTCAATCAGCTTTTGTGCAAACATTGACCTAAAAAGTACCTTTTCTTATTTTACCTTTCAAGAAATTGATTACTTTTCCCCATTTCCCTGCATCAAATGGATGCAGCTTCTCAAGTCCCATGAAAGTGATGTTGTAGTCTGGAGAATATACGATAGGCCAACATTTCGGTGGAGGATCATCATACAACTCAGTTCTGTGAGGCCTTGAAAAGCAAAAAACCAAATTAGTCACCATTATTTGCAACCACACAGTTGCAAACGTTTTTCAAATACCAAATTACGAAGTCAGAGAGCTTATTAACACTAGCTTTACACTAGGAACAATTCCTCCAAGTGCTATTTCCAATGCGTACAGAAGGAAACTGTTGTTTAACTGCTCTTCAGCAGTAGGGTTTAGGAGAATAACACTCCTCACTTGCAGCCAGTACAGTTACACTCTTAGATTAAGCAGCAACAGGAAAAAAAAAGAACCGCTGAAGACTGAAGAATGTTCACTAATGAATTATGCACATTAAGTTGACTGCAGATACTCATTTTCCCACATCTTTCCAAGTTCATCAAGCAGCACCTCTGCCTTAGAAGGCGCATCCCGTTTTCCAGACATCTGGACCTTCAACAAATACATTAATGAGACTGAGGTTTTTAAAGTTTCTGTCAAAACATAAATCACGCTGCTCCTATGCATGATGCTTTTAACAAAATAAGGCTGGAAGCAGCAGTCTCAGAGCCCTCCAAC
Organism: Rhinopomastus cyanomelas; assembly: GCA_013400115.1. Lineage (NCBI taxonomy): Eukaryota > Metazoa > Chordata > Aves > Bucerotiformes > Rhinopomastidae > Rhinopomastus > Rhinopomastus cyanomelas. The sequence continues at coordinate 13,295 of VXBP01007758.1, read as the reverse complement.
CTGTCACAGGACGGAGAAGTGCTCTGTGCTTACAAACACACACTGAGCACTCACTGGACACCTCTGTGTACCTACGGGGCAGCCAAACCCAAGAAATGATTCTGTATTTATAGCATGTTCCACCAACTGTGGCCTTCCTTCTTGACATTACTGAGCGATGCTGAAACCTTTTTTCAGGGTCCCTGCAAATTAGCTTAAGTTTGCAAAAGGCTTCACAATTTACTGAGCAGGACAGCAGGGCCTTCTGTCAGGCGAACAATACAAAGACAAAACCCTTATTTCCGGCCTAAAAACACCGAAAAGCACACTGTTAAAATCCAGTTCAAAGTAAAGCAGCCAAAACCACAGAATAAAGCGTTTTTCCAGCTGACCCCGATACCCATCCCCACACAGCGCCCACGAACTGGCTCCCCGGCAGCTCCTGGGAGATGCCGCCCCGGTTCCCTCCCTGCCCATCCACGGGGCTCAGGGGAGTACGGGCTCTCCTTGCCGGTTTTTACAGCAGGACTCTGCGGGCCGTGCTGAAGCCGAGCAGGTGCCGCGGGAGGGCGGGCGGCGCCTGGGCCAGAGGGGCCGAACCGCCGCTGCCGCAGCCCCAGGCCATTCCCGGATGCACCCTGCGGGCTGGGCCGGGGGCTCCGGATCCATACTGGCCCCACCGGGACCTCTCACCGCCCCGAAAGCCGCCTCCCCCCATCGCTGTAGGTCCACTGCGGTACTCACATCCCCCCGCCAACAGCCAGGCCGCGTAGGAACGACCTAGCCCAGCACGAATAGACCCGGCTCGACCCCGCCCCGCCGCGGGGCGGAGACACGGAGGGGGCGGGCAAGGCTAGGAGCTGGCGGAGCCGCGGCCGAGGGAGCAGACCTGGGAGGTAGGAGACCGCGAACGGGGCGGGAGAGGCTGTTTGAGTGAATGAGAAAAATTCGGCCCCAGCGGTCGGAGATCTGAAGTTATTTTACATCGAGGCCTTCACGGCGATTCCACACAAATAGTATCTCTGAATAGGAAACGACAAGTCTCATTCTACAATAAAATGAACAGGCTACAGGTGGATGAGGTGACTAGCGGGTCAGCAGGACAATGAGGAACAGCAAGTGAAGCAGCAGAATTCTCTATCCCAGCTGCAGTAACCAGTTTATAGTCACAAAATGCAGAACAGAAGTTTCAACCTAAAGAAATCCTTTTTTATGATGAGATTAACAGACCACTGGCACAAGCTGCCCAGAGAGGCTGCAGAGTCTCAAAACTTTCAAAGCCCACATGAGTTCTGCCTGTTCCCTTGTGAGCTCCTCTAGGAGAACCTGCTCTACAGTGGGGTTGGACTAGATGATCTTAAGAGGACCCTCCCTTAGTACTGCCAGTCTGTGATTCTGTAAGTCCTGCTCATTTTGTCACGTTAAGATTCACCCCAGGAACATCATCCCTACACTCCAGTTAAAAAAAAATTAGCCAACTTCAGGTCAAAAGCCAATTTCTAAGTGAACCTTACTAATCTTTCCTGAATATATACAAAAAACATTTCTTAAGCAGCTCAACAGCTAAATCAATAACACTGTTATGAAAAATGCCCCATCAATAGCAGCAGTATCTATAAAAACAAGGATAAATGAACAGGAGCATTCTTTTCTCAGGAGGAGTAATGTATCTTTATGAGAGCTCCAGATAAATGTCTTTCTTCTTAAAATATTCCGGCTTTAGCTTGGCATTCAGTTCTGATGGATGCCTTGACCTCACTTTATTATTTATTTAGCAGCAGGGGACTGTTATCCCAGGAAAATATTCTATCCCTTTGGCATTATCTTTTAATTAACATTTCTTTATGTACTGGCCCTTTGAGTGCTTGTCTTGGTATTAGTCCACATACCTACCTTCTATTCCTTGTTACTGACTACTCAATACTCAGGACTTTATTAGAGTTTGAGGGTTGTTTGGTTAACTAGATACAAATATAACATGTTGTTATGTCATTTGAAATTACATTTTAAACTTAGATTAAAAACAAACTTGCAGACTACTTTTTCTATTTGCTGGATGTTGTAAACTGTTTTTCCTGTGCGCTTTCCCAGTAACCATTCTCATCAAACTTCCCCAAAAGGCCCATTTGCTTAATCATTATTTTTTTTCAGCACCAAAAACCTAAATGCAATACCTACTCTTCTGTTCTAGCCATGATGTTTCTTGCTTTCATTTTACTACGCCTGCACCACAGTAAGTTCTTACCTACAGGCTGTTGCTCACCAGTCCCCTAATAGCACCTTTTCCTTTCTGTGTCAGCAGCAGAGTTGTGCTCTCATGAGACAAGTGTGGACCTGGTTCTGATCAACGTGGTTTAGTGGTGACCTGGCAGTGCTGGGTCAAAGGTTGATGATGTTAAAAGTCTCTTCCAACCCAAGATATTCTGGGGCGCGTGACACCTGTTCACTCTGTCTAGGGTATGATTCTTTTTATCTGCACCAGAAATAGAGATATGATCAAGACATGATAATTTCCCTGCAGGACACATTACTTCAGATAAGTGGGAAAATATTGTTTACAGTATGTATTTATTTACCATTTGGGCATTCTGTGATTGTTATTCCTGATCCTAACACCACTCCATGGAATGGACAAACTGCACATGGGCAGCCTTGGTGGATAAGGAGGCACAGCCTCCTGCAGAAACACTGACAGGTGGCTTCATTACTGCAATGAGCTTCTGGCAGTTTTTAAACTAACCAAATGGGGAATAACGTTGTTCAGTCTTACTTTATTGAGTGGGAAGGTAAGTATCTTCCCATGAATTAGGCCTAAGATACACAAGAGAATGATATGCTGGACTTGTGGTATTCTTCAAGTTATGTTTTTCTGTCAGTAGACTTTTCAAGTCATGGAAGAATCACAGAACATCAGGGATTGGAAGGGACCTTGAAAGATCATCTAGTCCAATCTCCGGGCCACAGCAGGATCACCTAGATCAAATTGCACAGGAACATGTCCAGGCAAGGTTTAAATGTCTCCAGAGAAGGAGACTCCACAACTTCCATGGGCAGCCCCTTCCAGTAGTCTGTCACCCTCACTGTGAAGGAGTTCCTTCTCATATTGACATGGAACCTCCTATGATCCAGCTTACACCCATTGCCCCTTGTCCCCTCATTAGAAGACACTGAACAGAGTCTGGCTCCATCCTCCTGACACCTGCCCTCTCCATATTTATAAACATTAATGAGGTCACCCCTCAATCTTCTTTTTTCCAAGCTAAAGTGACCTAGCTCCTCAACCTTTCCTCACAAGGGATATGCTCTACTCCCCTAATCATCTTTGTGGCTCTGCACTGGACTCAAGCAGTTCTTTGTCCTTCTTGAACTGAGGGGCCTAGAACTGGACACAATATTCCAGAAACAGACTTAAACAAATAACAGTTTTGGTTCACTAGTCACTTTGAAGAGCCCGTTTTTGGAAGAAAATTTGGGCCTCACATAAACTTTTTACAACACTGCAATATTTAAAAAAAAAAAATATTAAAAAAAAGGCTGTCCATCCTGAAATTGTATTGTAAATACATGCAAGTGAGATAATTTTATTTTTTTAAAAATGAGATACAAAGAAATAGTAAACTTTAAAATTAACACGTGTTCACAAAATATCCTGGAAAAGCTGAATCCATATCCTTATCTGAAAGATATTTCCTTTAAAATTCTCATGAGTCCTAATCTTCTCTTTATGAATTCAAAGTGGGCAACCAACTTTAGTGGCAAATATGAGATGACCCAAGGGGGGCACCTGGTTGGCTCAGTGGTTAGAGCATGTGACTTTGAATTCTTTCTGCTTGATAGAGTCACAGAATGTTAGAGGTTAGAAGGGACCTCGAAAGATCATCTACGTCCAACCCCCCCTGCTGAAGCAGGGTAAGCCTATAGTACTGTCTCAAGATGTCCTACATGGGGCTTGAACCCATGACCCCAGGAATTCAAAGACCATGTAGATTCCATCCTTCTCTAAGTTCTTAGAATCTTTCAAAATTAGGCCCAGTATTCACTGTAACAATTTAAAAATAGATTAATTATGGCTGAGCTTGTGCAGCATACTGAGATTATTTCTCAGCTAATAGCAGTGTTTTCCCAGGACAAAGGAAATGTTTTCTCCATTTTCCTTCTGTTGAGACAAAGTGCAACTTTGACAATATTATGGATAAGGCTGGGGTCCTAGCAGTAAGAGACTTTGTTGATTACTGCATACTTGAAAGCACAGGCACATCACTAGTATAATAAATAACCAGCACCCTATTAACTCCCAAGGTCTGACCTGTTTAATGTCCTCTTTGTCATCCAGGAGATCATTTCATGTTGAAAATCATAAGCAGCACCTCTGGCAGGAGAGACTGCCTTCCAAAAAGAAATGCTTTATTATAAAGGGGAACCAGTTTGAAACCCACTTGGATAATGGCCCTGTCCTAGCAAACTCTTTTTTTGGCCATTCACGTAATTATTCCCTTTAAAGTTCAGAGATCCATTTCTGTGGATTCATTTGATTTTGGGTCTCAGACTCTGAATGTCTAGCAAAACTTACCTTACAGCAAACAGAAGAACAAGTTTGACTGATGTCCCATATGGGAGAGACTGGCCAGTAAGTGTGACATTTATTAAATTTGCTCAGAGAATTTGCTGCACATTCATACTTCAAAAGGGTTTTCAATCTATGATGACTGAAGAATGAGGGACTTTGGCAAAAGCCCTTCATCAGCTTCACAGCTGTCCCACAGAACTGAAAATGGGTTTTTGGTTTTGGTGTTCCATGATGGTGAAATCACTCAGACATGATGAATGATGAAAGACAATATGGGCGATGGCAGTGTCCAAACCAGCCCATTTTGATTTAGTTGGGGGATGCAAAGTATCCTTCCTTAATGCCTTCAGGACTGACATAAGAGCAATATCAGAAATCCTTTGCTTTCAAACTACTTTGAGTTGAAGCTTTTGAAACAGTTGACTCAAAGAAATGTGCTATGGATAAAATCAGGGTTGAAAAACACTTCTAAAGAACATTTTTTTATGGTAACACTTTTTCTAGAGAAGAGATTATTTATTTATATTTATTTCCTGTAAAAAGGTTTAATAGTAACTCATCACATGAATTTCTATAGATATTTTAATTCGTGTTTTTGAATCAAAAAGTTAAAATTTGGGATCCAGTGCCACTTTACTGTCTTTGATCCTGAGCACTTTGATCTGCCATGTGTAACCACAACTGAAATCAGGCATTTACTTGCATGGTGTGTAGAAAATATGAAATTATTGATTCCTGTAACCCAACAGAGCAGAAAAAGGTCAGGGCTTTTCCTAGTTGAGAAACTAATACACTTTTCTTCCCTTGGTATTGCTCAGAGCAGTTGGAAATGCCAAGTCAGCATATTCCTTAAAGCTATCATTATTCTCCTCAGTCTTATTTTCATTCTCACTAGCCTAAGTCTTTCTCCTTTGTGGAATTACACCCATCTGAACCCCCAGTTTTTAAAACAACAGAGCAGAAAACCACCTTTTTGTGCCTTCGGCACCACACCATTTCCAAAATGAGAGAAGTGGGCATCACAGCAGAATTCACATTATGCAAATCCCAGCAAGGTTTTCTCCAAACTAGACTTTAAACAGTCTTTTCAAAGTCACTAGAGGGACTCAGCTTAACACCTTGAGCCAGAGAAAAAAAAAACCACAAGGCTTGATTTACTCTCATGCACTGTAAACACCTGCCATCTCAAAAGAGAGAAAACTGTATTTAGTACGATATGACGCTTTCTGAATCAAGACAAGTTTTCAAATGAGTGATTCATTTGCAAGGCCCTCCAGAGGTGCAGACAGGTATTTAATGGGGTGAACAGGAGCACAGGAGAGAAACACCATCCCTGGAGGTATTTAAAAGCTGAGGAGATGTGGTGCTGAGGGCATGATTTAGTGGTAACCTGTCAGTGCTGGGTTAACAGATGGATTTGATGATCCTAAAGGTCTCTTTCAATCACAAGGATTCAGTGATTCTGTAATTACTAATCCACTGTCTGGTATCTCAGATTTATCCACAGTTTAATTTGTCCCCATTCTCCCAGAGGATAGTTATAAATGCCTGTATGGTATCCAACTTTGTAATTGTACTTTTTTCATTTATTTGTAATTTTGCCAATTACAGAGACAAAATCTACTGAAATCAACAGGGTTGTGTATAACATGTACAGTTTTTATAATATTCTGTCCTAAGATCTACCAGATGCACAAGAACTAGTTTAATCTAAGAAGTAGCACCTTCAACTGAGCACATTTAGTTGGTATTTGCTCTGTTCCAATGTTTAAGTGCTCTGATAATATGAGTGATATTTAGCCTGTTTGTAATACACAACAAAGCGGCAAAGTAAGGCATGAATTTTTCCAAGTGCATTCAGTAGAAATACGTCACCCCCAGTGTACTCTCTCTGTCTTGCATGTTGCCTTGTCTGTTCTGAGCTGTGCCACTTGCCGCCGAAAGAAAACACTCAGTGCTTTTTAAGAAAAATTTACAGTGGGAGGACTGTCATGGTCTAATAATTTATCCCTGTTCACTCAGAGAGTGTCAGAAGTCCAAACTTTAGGGATTTATGAAGATTGAGACATTCTTTTAAAATGTCCATGGACACTGAGATTTCAGGAGTCAGATAACCTCTGAAATTTTATAGAGAAGCAGGGAATGTATACAATCGACATTCTGGATATTTCATCTCAGTAGGAGCACTGTGATGAAACTCCATTTGTCTATGGCTGTGTCTTGTGTGGGGTTTATTTTCTCACGGATGTGTGAGGGGGAATGAATTAATTGTAACCATTTTTCCTCAAACTGAGTCAGTTGTTTCATGCCTGCAGATTTGTAAGTGGTTTTGTTAAATCCTGCCTTTGTGACTTGCATTTTTGCTAAACGTGTTTGGTTAAAATATAGTCAGGGTCTCTAATTCACAACATTAATTATTCCCAGGTGGGAAAGATGGGATCCAAGGTGGACCCACTACATAATGGCAACCCAAGGTGAAACACGTGGGGATCCAGCAAGGACTCATGAAAGGCGGATCAAGAAAAGTGTGTCCAAGAGTGTGTAGGGAGGTTCTCCTCCCCCTCTACTCTGCCCTGGTGAGACCACACAAGGAGCACTGTGTCCAGTTTTGGCCTCCCCAATTCAAGACACTCAAGGATCTACCAGAAGGAGTCCAACAGAGACCATGAGGAGGACTGACTTGAACATCATTCCTGTGAAGAAAAGCAAGAGAACTGGAGCTGTTTGGTCTGGAGAAAAGAAAGCTGAGAGGGGATCTTATTATGTCTATAAATCCACGGGCCCTGATGGGATGTACCTGTGAGTGCTAAGGGCTATGGCAGAAGTCATTGCTAGGCCACTGTCCATCATCTTTACTAAGTCATGGGATCAGGAGAGATGCCTGGGGACTGGAGGGTAGCAAATGTCACTCCAATCTTCAGAAAGGGTAAGAAGGAGGATGCAAGTAACTATAAATTGGTCAGCCTCGCCTCCATGCCAGGAAGGTGATGGAACAATTTATCCTTGATGCTGTCATTAGGCACAGCAAGGACAAGAGGGTCATTAGGGACAGTCAGCATGGCTTCACCATAAAGGAAGTAATGCTTGACCAACCTGATAGTCTTTTATGAGGGCATAACCAGGTAGATATATGATGCCAAAGCAGTGGACTTCAGGAAAGCATTTGACACAGTCTCCCACAGCATCCTTGCAGCCAAACTCAGGCAGTGTGACCTGGACAATAGGATAATGAGGTTGATCATGACCTGGCTGCAGGATAGAAGCCAGAGAGTAGTGGTCAATGGGACAGAGTCTAGTTAGAGGCCTGTATCTAGTGGAGTCCCCCAAGGGGACTAGATACTAGATACTCCCCAACCACATTTGAAACTTTTCCAACTCCATTTTGCCTTCTCAGTATTTTCATATTTCTATACTACTTTTAGATTCATCAGTTCAGTATCAATATTCACCTGAGCACAGTCAAGAAAAGCAGAGGAACTACAACAATATGAGCCATTGTTAAACATCCTGGCTTTGTTCCAGGCTGCGGATCTGTGCTAAGCTCAGAACTCATCAGAAACTCCCCTTCATACTCAAAGGCCTTCAGATGAAATTCCTCACCTGCAGCATGAGATGTTTACACATTTAGATAAGGATGTCTTCTGATGACAAGATATTTTATTTGCTCTCTAATATTGTGGTGCAACCAAGAGGTGAATGATCACATAATTGGTACTCAAACTATACTGGGCATCATGAGTTAATATTGACATTTCAAACTGCTTGATCTAGTGAGCAGGCAGCTAGTATAATCCAGCTCTTGCATCTGGCATTCCTCAATAGATACTTCAGTTGCTGGATGACAATGATGTAATGATCACAATACAGAATGGTACTAGACAGCTGAAAAAAGCCATGCAGTTTTCGAGAGAACTGCTCTGCAGCACTGCATTTGGCCAACTGTAGTTACTGTGGGAAAAGCCAAACTATTACTTGAAACATTTCAATAGAGAAGGGGCATACATGGGGTGTTACTAGGGACATTCGGTGTTTGTTCTTGAAGGGTGAAGTTAATTCCTTCAAGTCATGCTGATCAGATTCCCTAAGGAACTTCCTAATGGTATTTTGAAATATATTTTTCAGTCACTTTCAGCAAAACTTTTTAAAAGTAGACTTAGTTATTATTGATCCAGAATTTGATATACTGCTCACAAACATTAGAGGGAGTAGACAGGACTCTGCAGAAGTACTAGCTCTGCTTGGTATCCAGCAAACTCTTCAGGAAGCCAGAAATCTATGAAGTGAAGGTAAACCCTATCAGCAAGAAAATAAAGTGCCAAAGGAGAGCCTGCACTGGCTCCATGTAGCTACAGCAGGAGCCTAGGGTGCTCTGGTGGATGGCCTGAGGAGCCATCAACCAGAATCCACATAAAATCTACTTGGGACAAATATTGTCACATAACATTTGTCCATCTGGGATGTGATTGGTGTTTATCTTTCTTAGAATAAATAACATTTCAGAGTAATATTACAATAAAAATGTATCAAATCATAGAATTTTTTATGTTGGAAAAGACCTTTAAGGTTGAGTCCAACCATTGACCCAGCATTGTCAGGTCACCACTAAACCATGTCCTTCACCCCATATCGCCACAGCTTTTCAATCCCTCCAGGAATAGGGACTCCACCACTTTGCTAGGTAGCTGGGGGCAGGCCTTGACAACCCTTTCAGGGAAGAAATTGATCGTCATGGCGAACCTAAACCTCCTCTGGCACAACTTAAGGCAGTTTCCTCTTGTTCTGTCTTGTTACTTGAGAGACTAATCCCCACTTTACTACAACCTCCTTTCAGGTAGCTGTCAATTGCAAGGTCTACCCTGAGACTCCTTTTCTCCAGGCTGAACATCCCCAGTTCCCTCAGTTGCTGCTCAGAACACGCTCTTCCTTAGCTTTGTTGCCCTTTGCTAGATGTGCTTCAGCACCTCAACATCCTTCTTGAAATGAGGAGCTCAAAACTGAACCCAGGTTTGAAGATGTGGCCTCACCAGTGCCAGATACACAGGACAATCTCTTCCTTAGTCCTGCTGAACTGAAGAACTGTAACAACCACACTTATGAAGAACCATATGTATTTATATATTAAAAGATAGTACAAGTAACACAGGAACAAAGAAATGTGCACTGTGATACAGTCCCAGTTTAAGATGTACTTGCTTTTTACAAAGTATCAAAGCCAGGAAATCCTTCATAATGTGCACGCAGAAAAGAATTTCAGGAGAAGATGACCCCTTGTTTTCCTCACATATGTCACAGTTCTGGATAACCTGCGCTATAGCATCCATGGTTAAGTCTACTCCTCGGTCTTGAGCCCTTCAATAGGTAGCATCTCTGTCCTGATGACAGAAGTACCGTGGGCCCACCAAGCTAGAAACAATTAATTTTTATGGTCCCAGTCCAGTTCTATCTTAAAAACTTCAGATGATTGATCTGCCTGGTGGTTTTGCTGTTGCTTATCAGTAGCCCGGCATTTAGGTATATGGACATCTATATGTTGCACCTTCACCTTCAATCATTTTAGCTGGGTGGCAATGTCTTGCCATAGATCAACAGCCCAGACTGGTTTTCCTTTACACAGCCAATTGTTCCACTCACAGTCTTTAAGCCATCTCAGAGTGCATTAGTTATCATCCACCAGTTGTTGTAGAGGTAGAGCAATTCCTCCCACTCTGAAACATCCAAGGCCAATTGTCCAGCTCTTACCTCTGCAACTTTTGATCCTCCCTCTCCCTCTCTTGTCTCTGCAACTCTTGTAGTGGGGTTCCAGACAGCAGCTTTCCATCTTTGTTGGTTTCCTACTAAACAGCAAGATCTGTCTGTAAATAAGGCATACACCTCTTCGTCTAGAAGTTCATTGTAAGGTGGAGCTTCTTCAGTCCGAGTCACTGTCTCTTCAGATAAAATCTTGGAATCTGCCCCCTCCGGGCAGCTGGAAATCATTTCCACTATGCCAGAGCAATTGATACCTCCAATAGGAGCCCTGTGGGTTAGCAGAGTGGTCCACTTACTCCAGGTGGTATCGGTACCATGATGTGTAGACATAGTTTTTCCTTTAAACAGCCATCCTAGAACATGGAGTTGGGGTGCAAGGAGGAGCTGTACTTTGCTGCCAACCACTTCTGATGCAGCTCAAACTCCTTCATATGCAGCTAGGATTTCTTTCTCTGTGGGGGTGTAATTAGCCTCTGAGCCTCGATACCCCCGGCCCCAAAAGCTGAGGGGATGGCCCCATGTCTCCCCTAGTGCCTTTTACCAAAGGCTCCAGGTCAGACCATTATCTCCAGCAGATGTATAAAGCACATTCTTAATCTCTGGTCTGATTTGGACAGGCTCCAAAGCCATTGCATGAGCTATCTTGTGTTTAATCAGCTCAAACGCTATTTGCTGCCCAGGGCCCCAATCAAAATCCTTCTTTTTTTGGGTTACCTCATAAAGAGGCTTCACAATCTGACTGTATCTCGGAATATGCATATGCCAAAACCACACTGCTCCTACGCTTGCGTCTCTTTCTTGGTAACAGGTTGTGTCATGGATGTTATCTTATTAACTGCACCCATGGGAATATGACTGTGACTGTCCTGCCACTGAACTAGAAATTGGATTTCTTTAGCAGGCCCCTTTACTTTGATTCTTTTAATTGCAAAACTGGCATTAAGCAAGATATCAATCACCTTTTTGCCTTTTCAAAGATTTCCACTGAAGCGTCGCCCCACACTATGATATTGTTGATGTATTGCAGATGCTCAGGGGCTCCACCGTCCTCCAATGCAGTTTGAATTAGTCCAGGACAAATAGAATATACCTCCACCCCTGGGGCAATTGATTCCAGGTGTATTGAACACCACTCCCAGTGAAGGCAGACTGCGGCCTACATTCGGCTGCAAGGGGCATGGAGTAGAATGCATTAGCACCGTTGACTGTGGCGTACCGTTTTGCTTCTTGAGTTGATACTGCAGCTCCAGCATATCTGGTACAGCTGTGCTAAGTGGTGGTGTGACTTCATTTAAACCACGATAATCCATAGTCAACCTCCATTCTCCCCCAGGCTTTCTTGCAGGCCAGATTGGACTACTGAAGGCAGAGCGTGTCCTGCTGATGACACCTTGACTTTCTAATCAATTAATCAATTGTGTATGGGGATCAGGGAGTCTCTGTTAGTACTGTATTGCCTACGATGTACTGCTTGAGAGGCAACTGGGACTTCCTGCTCATCAACTTTCATCAGGCCTACCACGGAGGGATCGTCCAAAAGACCAGGCAATGTAGACAACTGTTCACATTTCTCAATCTCTACAGCTGCTATACCAAAAGCCCTCCTATACCCTTTCAGATCTTTAAAACATCCTCCGTGTAAGAAATCTATGCCCAAAATGCACAGAGCATTAGGGCCAGTCACTGTATGATGTTTCTTCCATTTTTTTCCAGTTAGGCCCACTTTAGCTTCCAGTAAGGTTAGCTTTTGGAAGGCTCCTGTAATGCCACAAATAGTAACGGATTCCAATTCTCAGAAGTTTAAGGGTATTAGAGTGCATTCAGCACCAGTGTCCACTAAGGCTTTATGCTTTTCAGCTTTGGAGGTGCCAGGCCATGGGATCCATATATCCCATCAGATTTGGTTGTCCCTTTCCTCCACCTGGCTGGAGGCAGGGCCTCCCTATTGCTTGGCTTCACTCTCTTCCTCCTGCAGAGAAGGATCCTTGCTATGCAGATTAATTTCAGAGTTTTATCTTCTTCAGGATCTCCTTGCTTTATCTCTAGCAGCACCCCTCAATGCATCTTGTAACCTTGCCTGGAGGGTCAAGGTAGGCTTGCCGTTCTGTCTATTCATGTCCTCCCAAAAATCTTTCAGGAGTTGTCAATAGCTATCTCAAGATTTATCCTGGTGGACTTGAGCTTGGACCGTCCTCTCTGGAGATGGTCTTCTTGGGGCAGCCGTAGCTTCAATTCTTCCTGCACAATTGGTGTTACCTTGTCTCATCTTTCTGAGCATCTCTCTCATAGTCTCCTGGAATTCATCAAGTCTCTTTTCCAGTTTCTCCCCCCAACTAGTTGGGTTATTCACTCAACCTAGTCTGTTATTCACAGCTTTGATCCAAGCTGGTTGAGTCGTCACATCCTCAAATCTCTGCAGTTTATCCATATCATTTGCAACAGTCGGACGGCCAATATCTTCCCTTACGGTGGCCCATTTGCTCATTATTTGAGAGTATTTATAGATCATAGAATCATAGAATCATTATGGATTGGAAGGGACCTCGAAAGATCATCTAGTCCAATCCGCCTGCAACAGCAGGATCA
>VXBP01007756.1:25441-36735 GCA_013400115.1 Rhinopomastus cyanomelas | reverse complement strand
CCTTCCATCGTCACTGCCTCCCCCCGTCCCCTCCGTCACTGTTGCCCCTCGCGGTGCCATCGTGGGTGCTGTTGTGGGGTGCCCGAGGGGGTGGTGCTAGCCCTGTGGCCGTGGCTGGCACAGGGAAGGAGCGGGGCCGCGCAGTGTCTCTCGGCGTCGGCAACGCAGCGCGAGGCCAAGGGTGAGGCGGTCCCGCTGTGGGACAGGTGACCCTGCGATCCCGCCAGCACGGACTGCCTACCCACCTCCGCGCCGTGAACCTTCACGTTCACCCCACCTAAGGGCCACCCGACACTCACGGCCAGTCCAGTTCACCCCGCCGACAGGGGGGCGACGGGCCTGATTGACGGGCAAGAGAGCGTTTCCCGAAAGAAAAAGGCCAACCCGTCCCCAGCCGCTGATTGCTGCTGGCCGCGGCACCCGAGCTTCACCTGTGAAGAGACCTGCGTGCCATGGAGCTGAAGAACAATAAAATCGGGCCAGGACTCTTGTGAGAGGACAGGGCGCCCGCTTAGGCTGTACAGGTTCCCTTGCTTTATTGCGTGTGATCCCTTGCTGCCAGCTGGTCTAGTCCTAGGTACACAGCTGCGGTGACTTCAGTGGGACAGAGGAGGAGGCAGGACACAAAATGGGGTCACTGCTCAATGTGGGGGACAGCAATCATTCCATGGGCTTCTCAGTGCTACCTGCCAAAGGTTTGATTTTCTTTTCTTTTTTTCATGTTATTACTTTTTTAATGCTGTCTTTTATGTCTGGAAGAACATCTGTGCAAAACCCACAAATACATATTTCTGCTTTGTCTTTAACTTAGGTTGTGAGACTTGAAGAAGTCCTGACAAGTGATGCATGCTCATGGGTAGGGCTTCTGGTAACCACTATATTTGTATCTTCCTTCTCTCCTACATTATGCTTGCATTGCAAATTTTGAAAAGCATGTTCAGCCTTACTAGGCTACTCTCACCAGTAATGTCGCATGCAGTAAGGGACCTTCCAGATTACATTACACAGAACTGGAATGATCCCCTGAATATAGGTGCAGTAGATTATACACACACTCACATATGCATACACATTCCTGCCTGTCATGATCTCCTTCAGCATTTTGACTTGCCCTGATAATTTTTACAGTAAAGGATGTATCCTGTCATATTCTTGGTAGTGTAGAGGAAAAGGAGATCTTACTACAATTAAATCCTTTTCTAAGACCTCTGCATTAAAGACAGAATGCAAAAGTGTGAAGTCTAACATCTTACCTTCTATTTTCACATCTTCTATGTCTGCTATCTTAAAGCAATTGATACTTTCCAAGAATTGTCAGATAAGCTCAACAAACGGTATGTCCCATATTTGCAGTGAGGTAAGACCAAGGTGTTTGTGCTGATTTTTCTTAAATCTTCAGTGATGGGAATGCCTGAAGCATATCTAAGTGGACTTCTAGAGTAAAGATTTTTTTTCAGTAAAGAAGGAGTCAGAGGAAATGCAACAAGTTTGCATGGTGTCACATTCCTGAGTATTGTATGCTAAATGACAAGCACATTATGTAGCATGCTAAATACAAGTGTACTATGGAGCTACAAGAGATACATCTGACCATGCCATTATGCCATTATGCACGGATTCTGTGACTTGGGCCCCCAAGATGTGTTCCAGTGACATATGATGTACGTAGAAGCACAGAATCATAGAATGCTTTGAGTTGGAAGGAACGTTTGAAGATCATCTAGTTCAACCTTCCTGCTGGGAGCAGGGATGCGGCAGCGTCGGTGGGAGGAACAACGCGGACAATCAATGTGATTGATAAAGCATTGTTCAACTTTATTATACCTAAACATTAGTTTATATAGAATTAGGCTTAACTGCGTGTTCTAAGCTTATTGGTTCTTAAGTCTATCACTATATGATTGACATAACTATTCCAAACACTTATTGGCTAAAAGACCTGATACCATACGAACAATCAAACTCTGTTCTGACTACAAGTCACAAAAGCATCCTGTCTCAGCGCCTTGGCCTTGCTCAATACAATGTTGCAAGACTTTTACTGAGTCCTTGGCTTCATCATAATCTCGTTGACCATGCTATCTTCAGTGTTTAATCATCACACCAGCTGCTTCCCATGGCCTTATTCAATTCTAACTGTTCCTGCTCAAAGCCTGAATTGTACACAGCNATCCACCCCAGGATGCTGTTGGCCCTCTTGGCCACAAGAGCACACTGCTGGCTCATGGTCATCCTGCTGCCACCAGGACCCCAAGATCCCTGTCTCCTACACTACTCTCCAACAGGTCAGTCCCCAGCTTATACCTGTACCTGGGGTTGTTCTTGCCCAGATACAAGACTCTACACTTACCCTTGTCATACCTCGTTAGATTTTTCTCAGCCCAGGTCTCCAGCCTGTCCAGATATCGCTGAATGACAGCACAGTCTGCAGGGGTGTAAGCAACATCACCCAGCTTTGTGTCATCAGCAAACTTGCTGACAGTGCATGCCAATCCCTCATCCAAGTCATCAATGAATAGATTGAACAGGACTCGTCCCAGCACCGACCCCTGGGGCACTCCATTAGATACAGGCCTGCAGCTAGACTCTGTCCCATTGACCACTACTCTCTGACTTCTACCCTGTAGCCAGTTTACGATCCACCTTACTGCCTGAAAATCTAGACCACACTGCCTCAGTTTGTCTGCGAGGATGCTGTGAGAGAGTTTTGCCAGTGGAAGATATGGGTTAGATAAATAAAGAACAGGTGGCAGACATTGCTGGGGGAGCTCTGGTAGCTACTATCGGAACATAACAGAAGATATGGAGAAGAATGTGACTTGTAGATGGAGTGTCAAAAAACAGAATCATGTAATGATTTAAATTGAAAGGGATCTTAGAGATCATAGGATAATAGGATGTTAGGGGTTGGAAGGGACCTGAGATCACCTAGTTTCAATTACCTGTCATGGGCAGGGACATCTCTCACTAAACTAGGTTGCCCAGAGCCCAAATAACAGTTCAGCCTTGTGTACCTGACAGCAGTATGCCCTGTGTTTAGATGACATAGGTCTGTGATGGACACAAAGGCACCTTATTGCACATGCTTGATTCTTGCCCTGCTGTAGAAAAGATCAGAGCACAGTTGCAAGAATGCCTGATGTATAGCAGAAAGGCAGTATGTTCAAAGGCTTATTTCCTTTAGCTCCACGGTGCCTGCAGCCCTCCGGCATGCCTCTAGCCGGGTGATCTGGTTTGTGAGGCACCAAGAACAAATACAGTCTGCATTTCAGGCATGAGTTTGTGGTTGTTCCTGCATCTTGCCTGTACTTGCACTATACATCTGTTGAAGCATATATATATGGACAGCAAGGTTTGTGAGTTAGGAAGGTATTAGTTGTTAATTCCTAAAAGCAAATATCTAATCCATCTAGAACTTTCTCTTTGCAAGATTTGCATAATTTACCAAAGCACAATAGAAGAAATGCTGAAGCAGAGCCACTGACCCTCTTACTGTATTTTGCTCCTTTCTCTCCTTTTGCACATAGAAAAGGGCAATCTTTGGGATGTTATTAATTTAGGTGTAAATAAAGAAATATGCATCTCACAGTTCATTTTACTGACAGGTTCCTTTAGAGGGTATCTGCCAGCTTTGTCACAGAATCATAGAATGCTGTAGGTTGGAAGGGACATTCAGAGATCATCTAGGCCAATTATCCTGCAATGATCAAAGACTGGCCTTTTTAACATCTTTGTTCATGGTGTGGACAATGGCATTGAGAGCACTCTCAGCAAGTTTGCCAATGACACACAGCTGTACAGTGCAGCAAACACGCTGGAGGTTAGGAAAGCCATTCAAAAGGATGTGGACAAGCTGGAGAAGTAGGCCCACCCCAGCCACATGAAGTTCAAGGAGGCCATGTGCAAGGTCCTACATCTAGGTTGGGGCAATCTCAAGTACAAATACATGCTTGGTGGTAAATGGATTGAAAGCAGTCCTGAGGAGAAGGACTTGAGGTTATTGGTAAATGAGAAGCTAAATATGAGCCATCCATCAACTAACTTCTTAGTTAGAAGACTAACCATACCATAGGCTGCTACACCAAAAAAGCATCACCAGCAGTTCAACAGAGGCGATTCTCCCTTTCTGTTCTACTCTTGTGAGATCCTACTTGGAGCATTTTATCCTGTTCTGGAGTCCTAATGAGGACATGGACTTATTGGAGTGAATCCAGAGGGCCACAAAGATAATCAAGGGGCTGGAACATCACCACTCTAAGCCAGCATATGGAGAATGTTGAGGTGCTCAATGACTTTTTTTGCCTCAGTCTTCACTGGCAAGAACTTAAACCATGCCACTCAAGTCAGAGAGGTTAAGAGCTGGGACTGGGAGAAGCAATAACTACCTGTGGTAGGGCCAGGTCAGGCTGCTGATCTTATCAAGGATGTGAAGGTTCACAAGTCCATGGGACTTGATGGGATACACCCAGGAGTTCTGAGGGAGATGGTGGATGAAGTTGCTAAGCCATTTTCTATTATATATGAGAAATCATGGCAGTTCAGCGAAGTTCCCACCAACCAGAAAAGGGAAAATATAACCCCCATTTGCAAAAAGAAAAGAAATGATGACCTAGGAAACTACAGGCCAGCCAGTCTCACTTCTGTGCCTGGCAAGGTCATGAAGCAGATCCCCCTGGGAAGAATGCTGAGGCACATGGAAAATAAGGAGTCAATTTGTGACAGCCAGCACTGCAACCCTCAGCAAGTATGCTGGCAACATCAAGCTGTGTGGTGTGGTCAGCACTCTGGAGGGAAGGGAGGCCACCCAGAGGGACCCTGACAGGCTTGAAAACTGGACCCACACAAACTGCAGGAGGTTCAACAAGCCTAAGAGCAGGATCTTACAACTGGATTTGGGCAATCTCAAGCACAAATACATACTAGGTGGTGAATGGATTGAGAACGATGTCAAGGGGAAGGACTTGGGGAGAAGGTCAACATGAGCTGTCATAGAATCATAGAATCATAGAATCATTAGGGATTGGAAGGGACCTCGAAAGATCATCTAGTCCAATCCCCCTGACACAGCAGGATCACCTAGACCAAGTCACACAGGAACACATCCAGGCGGGTCTTGAACATCTCCAGTGAAGGAGACTCCTGGGCAACCCAGCTGTCAATGTGCTCATGCAGCCCAAAAGGCTAACTGTGTCCTGGGCTATATCAAATGAAGTGTCACCAGTAGGTCAAGTGAGATGATTCTCCCCCTCTACTCTGCTTTTGTGAAACCCCAGCCCATTCAGTTCTGGAAGCCCATTATAAGGACATGGTCATGTTGCAGCAGCTCCAGAGGAGGGCTGGAGCATCTTTCCTATAAAACCAGGCTGAGGGAATTTGGGTTGTTCGGCTTGGAGAAGAGAAGGCTCCTGTGGATACTTTATTGCAGCCTTCCTGTACCTGAAGGGGCCCTACAGGAAAGCTGGAGAGGGACTTTTTACAAGGAATTTCAGTGATAGGACAAGGGGGAATGTTTTCATGCTAAAATATGGTAAATTTAGATTGGATTTTGGGAAGAAATTCCTCCATATGATGGTGATGAGACACTGGAGAAGGTTGCCCAGACAAGTTCTGAATTCCCTCTCCCCAGGCATGCAAGAATGCTGGGGAGAGACTATTTACAAGGACTTACAGTGATAGGATAAGAAGTAATGGCTTCAAACTGAAAGAGGGAAAATTTAGGTTAGATGTAAGGAGAAAGTTCTTCACTGTAAGGGTGGTGAGACACTGGAACAGATTGTCCAGGGAAGTTGTGAACACTGCAAGATCATGTTTGGTGGGGCTGTGAGCAACTTTGTCTAGTGGGAGATATTGCTGTCCATGGCAGAGAGTTGGAACTAGATGATTGCTGTCCATGGCAGAGAGTTGGAACTAGATGATCTTCCAGGCCCTTCCCAGCCCAACCCATTCTATGATTCCATGATTGACCTTCAACTAGATCAGGTTATCCAGAGCCCTATATAACCTGACCTTGAATGTTTGTAGGGATTTGGACATTTAACAGGTCTCTGGGCAACCTGTTCCAGTGTTTCACCACTCTCATTTTCAGGTACGTCTGTCCTCTAGCTTCCTCATCTTTAATCTCTCCCACCACCCTTCACAGCATGGACAAATGCACCCTTGGTGTCCATTACAGGGCTGTGTCGGCTCCAGTAAAAGTAATGTAATCCTGTAATATCTATTGATGACATATTTGGTCCATCCATGTGACATATTGCAAAAATTTGTATTTTACTATGGTAGGTTGACCTTGGCTGCTGCCACATGACCACCAGAACATTCCCAAACACAACTGAATGGAGGGGATAAAATTTGGCAAGAGGCTTGTGGGTCAAGATAAAGACCTGGAGTCATTAACCTATTATAGTCAAAAGAAAAACAGACTCAGGTCAGGGAAGTTAATTTAATTTATCACAAGTCAAATTAGAATATGATAATAAGAAACAAGAACAAATCTGATGCTACTTTCCCCCACTGCTCCCTTCTTCCTAGATTGAACTTCAGTCCTGAAGTCTCTACCTCCTCCCACTGAGTGTTGCTGCAGGATGGAATGAGGGTTGCAGCTGGTCCATTGTGCATTGTCTCTGCTGCTTCTTCCTCCTCACACTCATCCCCTGTTCCACCCACGGGTAAGAGTTCTCTGTGAACTTGTCCAACATAAACTTTGCTACAAGCTGGAGTTCTTCATTAACTGCCCCATCTTGCTTTGGTATAGGGTCCTCCACGGGTTGCAGGGTAGATATGTGCTTCACCGTGGACCTCCATGGACTGCAACGGGACAGCCTTCAGTTCTATACCATAGGCTGTGGGGAAATTTCTTCCCTGATACCTGGAACAACTCCTCCCTCTCCTTCTTTGATAACCTTTGTGTCTGCAGGGTTATTTCTCTCTTATATTCTCACTCTTATCTCCCAACTGCTGTTGCACAGCAGTTTTTACCCTTTCTAAACTCTGTTATTACAGAGGTGCTATCATTATCACTGTTAACTTGAGTTTGTCCATCAATGAGTCTGTCTTGGAACCAGCTAGAGCTGGCTCTGTCAGTCAAGGAGCAGCTTTTAGCAGCTTCGCACAGAAGCAACCACTACAGCCCCCAATATCAAATCCTTGCATAATTAAGTTTGTTTATCTCTTAATGTATTCCCTTAGTAAATCTAGGAACATACTTTCTCCTCAGCTTGTTTCACAAGCAAAAGGATTTTTCTCTCTTATCAGAAGTTCCATTATCTAACAGCATGTGATATAAGTAACAGTTCTTAAGTTAACACGCAGAATCACAGAACATTAGGGATAGGAAGGGACCTTGAAAGATCAGCCACTCCAATTCCCTCTCATCCCAGCAGGATCACCTAGATGTAGTTACACATGAACATCCAGGTGGGTTTTAAACATCACCAGAGAAGAATACTCCACAACCCCCTTGGGCAGCCCCTTCCACTGCTCTGTCACCATCACCGTGAAGAAGTTTCTTCTCATATTTATGTGGAACTTCCCATGTTCCAGCCTACACTCATTGCCCCTTGTCCTGTCATTGGATTGACACTGAAAAGAGCTTGGCTCCGTCCTCCTGACACTCACCCTTCACATATTTATATACACTAATGAGGTCACCCCTCAGTCGCCTCTTCTCCAAACTAAACAGACCCAGCTCCCCCAGCCTTTCCTCTTTAAGGAGATGTTCCACACCCTTCATTGTCTTTGTGACTCTGCACTGGACTCTCTCCAGAAGTTCTGTGTCCTTCTTGAACTGAGGGACCTAGGACAGGACAAAATGTTCCAGATATGGTCTAACCAGTGCAGAGTAGAGATGGAGTAGAACCTCTCTTAATCTACTAACCACACCCCTGGGTGTATTAGAATCCACTGCAGGATGCTGTTGGCCTTCTTCGCCACAAGAGCACACTGATGGCTCATGGTCATCCTGCTGGCCACCAGGACCCCCAGGTCCCTCTCTCCTACACTGTTCTCCAACAGGTCAGTCCCCAGCTTATACCTGTACCTGGGGTTGTTCTTGCCCAGATGCAAGACTCTACACTTACCCTTGTTAAAGTTCATTAAATTTCTCTCTGCCCAGCTCTCCAGCCTGTCCAGGTCTTACCTGAATGACAGCACAGTCTGCAGGGGTGTCAGCTACTACTCCCAGCTTTGTGTCATCAGCAAACTTGCTCACAGTGCCCTCCAATCCCTCATTCAAGTCATCAATTAATAGGTTGAATAGTACTTGTCCCAAAACCGACCCTTGGGGGACTCCAGTAGATACAGGCCTCCAACTAGATCTCTGTCCTATTGGTCACTGCTCTTTGGCTTCTATTCTGCAGCCAGTTCACTATCCACCTTGCTACCTGGTTGTCCAGACTACATTCCCTCAGTTTAGCCACAAGGATGCTATGTGAGACTGCTTTCTTGAAGTCAAGATATACCACATCCTCTGCTTTGCCATCGTCTATCCACCCAGTTATGCCCTCATAAAAGGCTATCAGGTTGGTCAAACATGACTTCCCTTTGGTGAAGCCATACTGACTGTCCCTAATGACCCTCCTATCCTTGATATGCCTAGAGATAGTGTCATGGACATGTTGTTCCATCACCTTTCCAAGGATGGAGGTGAGACTGACCAGTCTACAGTTACTTGGGTCCTCCTTCTTACTGTTTTTGAAGACTGGAGTGATGTTTGCTATCCTCCAGTCCCCAGGCACCTTTCTTGATCCCCAGGACTTAGCAAAGATGATGGAGAGTGGCCTGGCAATGATTTCCACCATCTCCTTTAGCACTTGCGGTTGCATCCCATCAGGACCCAAAGATTTATGAACATCCATATTGCTCAACTAATCTCTAACCCTGTCATCATCAACCAGGACAAACTCCTTATTTGTCTTAACTTCCTCTGGGGCCTCAGCAATCTGGGGCTCATCAGGACCGATTCCAGCAGTATAGGCAGACACATATTTCTCAATGTCAAATTTCATAGCCTGAAGATCTTTGTTCTCTACAAGAGAATTTTGCTTTCCCAGTTTGAACTTATTGTGTCTAGCCCTTACTGTCTCAAGGACTATGTTCTGCCTTTTGATATGAAAACATTTGTGTATGTTTATAGTAAGTTTTATCAGGAGGTGAAGATTTTTGGAGAATTTTAGGATTATTTCATAAGTTTCTTGCAAATTTGTATTCCGTTTTTTGACAAAACCTTAGTCCCCCAATACAGAACGGACGTTTATAAAGAAAACAGAGGTGCTAGAAGTGAGCCAAACTGAATGATTTATGTTTTAATGAAAATGAGACAGTAAGAATAAAATTTAGGTAATTTCTTTTTACATTGTTTTGAGAAATCATATTATAAATGTAGAGATCCTCTGACCTCATGTGTGTCGAACTGCATTGTGAATCACCAACATAAACCTCCTTTTGTGTCATCTTGATATTTTAGTCAGCTGTGTGGCTGCCACAGAGGCAGGCATGTTAATGGGCATACGGTGTGCAAGCCTGTATCCACATCACCTCTGCCATTCATAGCAAAATGGCATTAGTGATGCAGAGACCTTAAAGGGTGTTTGAAGAAGATGCCACATGGAATTGTGGATGTAGAAAGTTCTCTAAAAGGGCTTGAGCATCTCAAGAGAAAAGAATTCACAAAGGCTGAAAACCATGTCTACAGATTTGTATGGACTGCCCAGATTTTGTTGCTCAAGCAATTGGATTCTTTATGTTTTCAGCCTCCACATCTTCTATTATTAGCACTACAGGCAATCAGTAGACAGGCCTATGCAGGATGCATATTCCCTGTCCCCCCTGACTCCCTGCGCAATGCTTTGATTATTCAGTGCATTTGAAACCTGGCCTCATGGCCCCTGTCCTCTTGATGGCCCTATGACTTACGGCTCCCTCTAGCCCCAAGGCTTATGGCCCCTCACAGCTTTCCTTGTGTGAAGTGAAATACTGCAGCAGTCTCATCTGTTCTGTGCAGCAAAAAGCCAACCAAACAGTCACTAGTGTTAGTCTTGAGAAGTTAGAGGGGCTCTAACTGAGGCAGTGTGGTCTAGATGATCAGATAGTGATATGGATCATGAACTGGCTCCAAGATGGAAGTCAGAGAGTAGTGGTCAATGGGACAGAGTCTAGTTAGAGGCCTGTATCTAGTGGAGTACCCCAGGGCAGTACTGGCACCAGTCCTGTTCGATCTATTCATTGATGACTTGGATGAGGAATTAGGGTGCACTGTCAGCAAGTTTGCTGATGACACAAAGCTGGACAACACCCCTGTAGACTGTGCTGCCATTCAGGTAAGACCTGCACAGGCTGGAGAGCTGGGCAGAGATAAAAATTTAATTATGTATAACAAGGGTAAGTGTAGAGTCTTGCATCTGGGCAAGAACAACTCCAGGTACCAGTATAGGTTGGGGACTGACCTGTTGGAGAGTAGTTTAGGAGAAAGGGACCTGGGGGTTCTGGTGGACAGCAGGATGACTATGAGCTATCAGTGTGCTCTTGTGGCCAAGAGAGCCAACAGCATGCTGGGACGGGTCAGAAAGGGGGGGGTTAGCAGATGAAGAGAGGTTCTTCTCCTCCTCTACTCTGCCCTGGTGAGACCACAACTGGAGTATTGTGTCCAGTTATAGGCTCCTCAGTTCAAGAGGGATGTGGAGCTGCTGGGGGTGGATTCCAGCATAGGGCAACAAGGATGATGGAGGAATTGGAGTACCTGTCTCATGAGGAGAGGCTGATGAGGGAGTTGGGTGTCTCTAGCTTGGAGAACAGGAGACTGAGGGGTGACCTCATTAATGTCTATAAATATTTGAAGGGTGGGTGTCAGGAGGATGGAGCTGGGCTCTTCTCAGTGTCATCTAGTGATAGGACGAGGGGCAATGGTTGTAAACTGGATCGTAGGAGGTTCCATAAGAATATCAGAAGGAACTTCTCACAATGAGGGTGATGGAGCACTGGAACAGGCTGCCCAGGGAGTTTGTGAAAGAGTTAAGGCAAACACCTCAATATGTAGTGACAAGAAGTTAATGTGAAGCAATTCTTGGTGTAGATTTAACTGATATGTAGTAACTACCTGTAAGAATACCTTCACCCAAAGATGAGGATAAGTTAATTACAAAGAGGTTACAACTTTTTTTTCAAACAAGACATATTTCTACTCTGCTTTTATACTGTTTGGCAGAAACATACACATTTCCCTTGCACTTTAGAGGTTTTTCAATAAATACCAAAGGAGCTCTGCATTGTTTCCTTCACAGTATCACAGTATCACAGTATTA
>VXBP01007756.1:7720-25376 GCA_013400115.1 Rhinopomastus cyanomelas | reverse complement strand
TCATCAAGTCCAACCTGTTACCACAGAGCTCAAGGCTAGACCATGGCACCAAGTGCCACGTCCAATCCTGCCTTGAACAGCTCCAGGGATGGCGAGTCCACCACCTCCCTGGGCGGGCCATTCCAGTGGCAAATGACTCTCTCAGTGAAGAACTTTCTCCTCACCTCAAGCCTAAATTTCCCCTGGCGCAGCTTCAATTCCTTTCTTAATGCATTCAATATCAGATGGGTAGATGCAGAATCACAGAACATTAGGGATTGTAAGTGACCTCAAAAGATCATCTAGTCCAATCCCCCCAACACAGCAAGATCATCTAGATCAAGTCACACAGGAATATATCCAGATGGGTTTTAAATATCTCCAGAGAAGAAGATTCTACAACACCCCTGGGCAGCCCAATCCAGTGCTCTGTCATCCTCACAGGTAACACATATTTATGTGTCATATTTACGTGGAACTTCCTATGTTCCAGCTCAGAACCATTGCCCCTTATCCTATCATTAGATGACACTGAGAAGAGCCTGGCTCCATCCTCCTGACACCCACCCTTCACATATTTGCCAACATTAATGAGGTCATCAGGCTCCTTTTTTCCAAGGTAAAGAGACCCAGCTCCGTCAGCCTTTCCTTATTAAGGAGATGTTCCACTCCCTTCATCATGTTTCTGGCTCTGTACTGGAGTCTCTCCAGTAGTTCTGCATCCTTCTGGAACTTAGGGGCCCAGAACTGGACACAATATTCCAGATGCGGTCTCACCAGGGCAAAGTAGAGTGGGAAGAATACTGATGGGCTTGAACCACTGCTTATCTGGCTGGTTACTATTGTGTCCCTGTTATCTCATGCTTCTGTCAGCCCATTATACCTTTTTTGTAACAAGACTGTCAATTCTCTGAACAGGAGCGATCCTTCAGTCCCAGATAAGACCATTCCTGCTTATGGCAGGATTAACATTTTATGGAAGAGGAGAAAATGGAAGGACAGCCTTTTTCTAAAATATTCACCACTTCCCTCTGAAAGCAACTGCACCAAGAAACTAAGACAGATAGAGAAATCAAGGCGTTTCCCAGAGATTTGCCAAGCTGAGAAGCCAGGGTGAGGATGGAGCTTGACAGATGCCACTGCAGCCCACAGTGGTGATCTAACATCTTATCTGTCATCTCTCTTTTCTCTTTTCCTCTTTCTGCTCTCTGATTTAGGCATCTAGCAAGTTTAGTGATATCTGTACTCTCTGAGTTTGTCATCTGTTAGCTTTGGTTCAGCAACTGGTAACTAGCAAACCTCTGTGTGGACCTATGGTGGAAGTCTCCTTAGTTTGACCCAAGTGAATCCTTAAACCTAACTTACTTCCTTCTCTGACAGATATGGACATGACAATCTGAACACATTTTATGTATGAAAGAGTTAGAAAACAAGCTTTCATCCTCAGTTATGTATGTGTATTTGTAACTGGTAAACAGTACATTTGTTGAAACTGAAGTATTTAATGACAATATATTCATGGTTTTAACAAATAGAATCCATGGTGGTTCTTTCTCTCCACAATATAATGATATATTAATTTAAAAAATATTTTTTAGAGCTTTTATTCAATTGATACCTTGACCATTCTGTAATCCAGTCCAAGGAGCATGGCCATCAGCAGAAAGCATGGTTTATTGCCAGTTTTTACATAGTGTAAGGATAAGGTCGCAATAACCCATCACCATAGAAATAAAGGAGAACACCTCTGACCAAAAGCACCAGACAGAAAAGTCAAAGGTAGCGAGGAAATCCATAACAAAAGGAAAACTCACACAAACCTGTCATAGAAAATATCCATCAAACTTACAGTCCAAATCATTAGCTGAGTTAGGTCCATGGTATGCAGCAGCCTGTCTCCAGAGAGGGAGAAAGGAAGTCCTGCAGAGAGAGACACCACAACTCTATCTCCCCAGAGTTGTCTGTAAGCAATCTCTCTTTTGTTCTGTGGTGCTGGTTTACATCCAATCCAGAATCTCTCTCTCCAGGTTGCTTGCTTTTGGAAGAGCAAGCCATAAGAACCTGGACATCTGCAGTTTCTCACGGGAAAAAGGAATCATTCTTGTGTCAACCTCAGTTCTCAGCACTTTGATTGATATTTACTGTATGTATTGCTAGGTTATGCGACAAAAGATACATCTCCATCCACACACAAGACCACAGAGGCAAGCATCACACAAGGTAGTCTTGATAACCCACTCAGGGAAGCCTCTGCTCCAGATTCTCCCAGAAGGAATAGGAGCCCCATGGGCTGAACATGATACCCATTACCATGAGTCAGCTTACAGGTTCTCCTGGACACCTTTCAGGCAGGGGGAAGTGTTACTGCCTAGGGCTACACAGTCCATGGGATTAAACTCATTCTTGATTGGACAGAGCTGAATTTCTTCATAGTAGCTGGTATGGGGCTGTACCTTGTATTTGTGCTGAAAGCTCTGTTGGTAACACATATGTGTTTTTGCCATTGCTAAGCAGTGTTCAAATAATGTCAAGGACTTTTCTGCTTCTCACACAGCTTTGTTAAGGAGTCAGCTAGAGGTGCACAAGAAACTGGAATGGTTCACAGCTGACCCAAACTGATCACAAGGGTATTCCAGACCATATTTGGCTCCCTCCCCGAAATGTTTATACAGCAATGCATGCAGCATGGGCAATAAACAGGAGGAGATGGAGGCTGTTGTGCAAGAGGAAAACTATAATATAGCACCCATCACAGAAATGTAGGCGCATGACTCCCACAACTGAAGTGCTGCAATTATAGGTGTCAGCTTTACAGAAGGGGTAGGCAAGGAAGAAGAGGTGGTGGAGTGGCCCTCTATGTTGGGAAGACATATGAAAGCATAGAAATTAATGAAAGTGAGAATGTTGAGTCCTTATGGGTAAGAATCAGGAGAAAGGCCAGCAAGAGTGATTTTATAGTGGAAATTTATTACAGACCACCTAACCAAGATGAAGAAGCAGATGAATTTTTTTATAAGCAGTTGAGAGAGGTTTCAGAATCGCTGCCCCTTAATGCTCTTAATTTTCCCAATGTTTGCTGGAAATACAATACAGGAGAGAGAGAACAGTCCTGGAAGTTCCTGGAGTGTGTGGAAGAGAACTTCCTAACACAACTGGTGAGAGAGCCAACCAGGGAAGCTGCCCTCCTGGACCTGCTTCTTGTGAGCAGGGAGAATCCTGCAGGGGAGGTAAAGGTTGGAGCTTGTGTAGGGGACAGTAATCATGAGATGACTGAGTTTTCAATCCCCAGAGAAACAAGGGGAGTGGTTAGTAAAAATGCTACCTAAGACTTCTGGAGGGCAAACTTTGGCCTATTTAGGAGACTGATTGACAAAGTCTCTTGAGAGGCTGCTCTGAAAGAGATAGGAGTCCAGGAAGGCTGGACACCAGTCAAGAAGGAAGTCTTAAAGGCACAGGAGCGAGCTGTTCCCGTGTGCTGAAATGTAGGCTGGCGGGGAGAATGAGACCAACCTGGGTGAGCAGGAAGCTTTTGCAAAAAAAGAGTTTATCAACTTTGGAAAGAGGGGCAGGTGAACCTGGAAGTATTTAAGGATATTATGAGGTCATGTAAAAAGAGAATTAGAGATGAAAAAGTTCAGTTAGAACTTAACCTGGCTAAATCTGTTAAGGATAATAAAAAGGGCTTCAATAAATACAATACTAAAAAATGGTGGGCCAGGGAGAATATCCACTCCTTATCAGGTGACGGGGGGAACATAGTGATTGAAGACAGGGAAAAGCCTGAGGTACGTAACACTTTCTTTGCATCAGTCTTTAACAAAAAGCTTGGCCATCCTCAGGGCAACTGGGCTCCTGAGTTTGTAGACAGGGATGGGGAGGAGAATATCCCTCCTGAAATCTAGGACGAAGTAGTTAGTGACCTGCTGTGCCACTCAGATCCTAACAACTCTCTGGGTCCTGATGGGATTCATCCCAGGGTGCTTAAGTAGTTGGCACAAGATCAGGCTAAGCCACTCTCCATCATTTATCACAGGTCCTGGATAATCAGGGAGGTCCCAGATGACTGGAGCTTGGCCTGTGTGGTGCCCATCCACAGGAAGGGCCAGAAGGAGGATCCAGGGAACTACAGGCCTGTCAGCCTGGCTTCAGCGCCTGGCAAGGTTATGGAGTAGATCATCCTGAGTGCTATCGAGCAGCATGTACAAGGCAACCAGGGGATCAGGCCCAACCAGCATGGGTTTAGGAAAGGAAGGCCATGCCTAATCAATCTGATCTCATTCTGAGACTGGGTGACCTGCCAAGTGAATGAAGGTAAGGCTTAGTGCCATGGTCTAGGTTGTGGTGATGCCAGGTCAAAGGCTGGACTTGATGATCTCAGAGGTCTTTTCCAGCCTCAATAATTCTGTGATTCTGTGACACGACATCAACAATAAAAAGCTGTGAAAGAAGAAAGTTTGTCTTCCCAAGTAACTATTAAGCATGATAGAGCCCTGCTTTCCTGGAGATGGCTAAACACATGCTCACCGATGGGAAGCAGTGCATGAATTCCTAATTTTGCTTTGCTGTGTGCATGGCTTTTGCTTTATCTATCAGTGTCTTTATCTCAGAACTCAAGCTTTCTCACTTTTATCCATCAAGTTCTCTACCTCAACTCACCAAGGCAGAGGTGGGGTAGGGCAGCAAGAGAACAGCTGTGTGGGGCTCAGCTGCCTTCCAGGGTTAACCCAAGGGATACATGGAGGGCTATTTGGGGACGCCCACAGCTACTGGAGCGATGATGGGTCCAGGCTAGACTATGGGGGCTGGGGTCAAGTGAGACCTGTTTGCTATCTGAATATATGTGTCTGTGTGAGGAACTGGAGACGAGAGGATCAGCTGACTCTGGATGATTCATAGTGTTCTTACATCTATGAGTGCAGCTGCAGGCACTTCAGGGCTCATGTGAGCAACTGGAAACTTCAGATCCAGGACCAGTTAATGAAGGTCTCAGTCTGTTACTGGAGCAACCCCTATTTTACTTATATATACAGATGTACCTAAGAACAGGCCTTCATCCTGATGAGACAGAAGGAGGAGTGGAATGAGGCCATTGGCGTGGCTTTTGCTTGTGTGACTGGTGTGTTTTCCATCTTTGTTCATCAGGATGGCCAGTGATGTGTGTATGGGTATGTGTATTGTATTTGTGTGTCTCTGTGTGTGCCTACTGGAACAGAATACTCATTGTTGCTCCTGGCTGGATCTGAGAGTGTAGAGCAATGATGGCCTCACCTCTGTTGGATCATCAGTTAAGTCCTCCCCATTACGAAATTTTGATTGAACTGTGTGAACAACCCTGTTATACCATTACGAAGCACTAGCATGGAATCATTTAGATTGGAAAAGACTGTTAAGATCATTGAATGCAGCAAGCATCCACATATCTAATAAGTTAAAAAGTTTCAAGATGACTTGAGACTAATATCCTCATTTTACCTCCGTTAGTTTTGCTGCAATTGAAATGTCCTAGTTTCACATCAATTAAAGCTCCGCTCATTAGTCCCAAATTTCTCCTCTTACAACACCCCTTGTTGTACTATAATGAGTGAGGAGCTGACTGCTCTGATACAGTGTTTCTGCTGAATGGGAACCACAAGACAGTGGGATAACCAATGTCCTCCTGCTGCTGGAGGATCAAGCCACAGTGAACACAGTGTTTAGGACAAGTGTCTGAACTGACATCATTTCTGGCTGGTATTGCAGGGCAGAATTTAGGCAGAATTCAGACATCCAAACTGGTATCACAGTTTGAAAAAAATAGCAAATGCCTTCGTTTTTTCTCCAATGAAGATCTAGAGGTACTATAAAAGCTTTTGTAAAGATTACAAAAAAAGTAAAACTTTGTTTCTGCTTATAGATCTTTCCAAAGGTATCTTAGGTTTCTGAGATACTGCACAGATCATAGAATCATGG
Source organism: Rhinopomastus cyanomelas (assembly GCA_013400115.1). NCBI lineage: Eukaryota > Metazoa > Chordata > Aves > Bucerotiformes > Rhinopomastidae > Rhinopomastus > Rhinopomastus cyanomelas. The sequence goes on along the minus strand of VXBP01007756.1, from coordinate 19,448 downwards.
AATCATTAGGGATTGGAAAGGACCTCGAAAGATCATCTAGTCCAAGCCCCCTGACACAGCAGGATCACCTAGACCAAGTCATACAGAAACACATCCAGGTGGATCTTAAGTGTCTCCAGTGAAGGAGACTCCACAACCTCCCTGGGCAGCCTGTTCCAGTGCTCCATCACCCTTACTGTGAAGAAGTTCCTTCTCGTATTGATGTGGAACCTTCTAGGTTCTAGCTTACAACCACTGCCCCTCATCCTATCACTCGATGACATTGAGAAGAGCCTGGCTCCATCCTCCTGAATAGAATCAGTAGATTTTTACAAGTAATGCAAGTACAAAACACAGTAGTTGGAAATTTAAGTTTTCCATTTCTTACTGCATCTAAAGCTCACTTGAAAATTAGTGAATTGTTTAAAGTTAAAAACTGAATGAAGAAAGCAGTAATTTTCTTAACTAAAATAATGTGAGCCACAAAACTGATATCTACAATCTGATAGTTGATAAACTCTGTGATATGCATTAATTAAGCCTGAAAAGTTCAATGTTGACCAAAATTAATTCTCAAAATCAAAAAACAGAAGGTAAGTATTAATACAAAGTACCATTCTTCCTTAACTCCATGTCCATGTATGATCTTTTAAATTGGATCATAGAATCATTAGTGATTGGAAAGGGACCTCGAAAGATCATCTAGTCCAATCCCCCTGACACAGCAGGATTACCTAGACCAAGTCACACAGGAACACATCCAGATGGGTTTTAAACACAGAGGAGCAGACTCCACAACCTCCTTGGGCAGCCCGTTCCGGGGCTCCATCACCCTCACTGTGAAGAAGTTCGTTCTGATATTTATGCGGAACCTCCTATGTTACAGCTTCCACCAATTGCCCCTTGTCCCATCACCAGATGACATTGAGAGGAGCCTGGCTCCATCCTCCCACCCTTCAAATATTTATAGACATTAATGAGGTCACCCCTCAGTATCCTCTTCTCCAAGCTAAAAAGACCCAGCTCCCTCAGCCTTTACTCCTAAGCGAGGTGTTTCACTTCCTTCATCATCCTTGTTGCTCTACACTGGACTCTCTCCAGCAACTCCACATCCATTGAACTCAGAAACCCACAACTGGATGCAATACTCCAGATACAGTCTCACCAGGGCAGAGTAGAGGGGGAGGACAACCTCTCTCGATCTGCTAATCACCCCCTTTCTGACCCGTCCCAGCATGCTGTTGGCCCTCTTGGCCACAAGAGCACACTGATAGCTCATAGTCACCCTGCTGTCCACCAGGACCTCCAGGTCCCTTTCTCCTACACTGCTCTCCAACAGCTCAGTCCCCAACCTATACTGGTTCCTGAGGTTGTTCTTGCCCAGATGCAAGACTCTACCCTTATCCTTGTTATAGTTCATTTAATTTATCCCTGCCCAGCTCTCCAGCCTGTCCAGGTCTTGCTGAATGGCAGCACAGATTGCAGGGGTGTTGGCGACACCATTCAGCTTTGAGTCATCAGCAGACTTCCCGACAGTGCATGACAATTCCTCATCCAAGTCATCAATGAATAGATTGAACAGGACTGGTCCAAGCACTGACCCCTAGGGCACTCCGCTAGATAGAGGTCTCCACCTAGACTCTGTTCCATTGACCACTGCTCTCTGACTTCTATCCTGCAGCCAGCTCACCATCCACCTCACTACCTGATCGTCCACACCGCCTCAGTCTGGCTGCAAGAATGCTGTGTGAGACTGTATCAAATGCCTTACTCAAGTCAAGACAGACCACATCCACCTGCTTATGCCCTCATAAAAGGCTGTCAGGTTGGTCAAACATGGCTTCCCTTTTGGTGACGCCTTGCTGACTGTGCCAAATGACCTTCTGTTCCCTGATGTGCCTGGAGACAGCATCTAGGACAAATTATTCCATTACTTTTCCAGGGATGGAGGTGAGGCTGACCAGTCTATAGTTACCTGGGTCCTCCTTCTTACCCTTTATGAAGATTGGAGTGACATTTGCTATCCTCCAGTCTCTAGGCTCCTCACCTGATCCCCATGATGTAGAAAAGATGATGGAGAGTGGCTTAGGTCATTATTATCTTAACTGGTATTTATGGATCGAACATTATAGCAAAGTTGTCTTTAACAGTACAAGATGAAACCTGAACAATGCTTTCCAGTACTTCTCTGATAATTCCTGATTTAAGTTGAGCTCCCAAGAAATTACCAGACTGACAATGTACAGCAATGCCTGTTGTGTGATAACCTGTGACATGGTGATTTCATCCTACTCAATATGGATTCAGAGGAAACAGATAACAACACCTTAGCCAAGAACTGACTTAAGCAATAAGCTCAAGGTAAGTTTGGTATGTAGCTTCAACTATAAGTCAGTCGAGCCCTTTGAGTTATCCTCTTGCCAGGATCTCCCCTTGGGCTGGAAACCCCTGACAAGGATATTCGTCCAAGAGGTTGAGAGATTCCTTGCCAGTAGCAAGTGGCTAATAGCATACAAATGGGTTGCAGCTTCATTAAGGACATTTTAAAGATTGTGAACACAAATTATTTTTTTAAATTGGAGGGTCTCCTGACTCCTTTTTTTGTCTGACCCCTTTGCAGCCTCCTTGCCACTCTGACACTATACATAAACTGATAGGATCCCCTGAAGATCCTGATGGATATATCTTGGGTGATGCCAATGACAGCAAATCAGAAGATGACAGTCCTTTGTCTCACATAAACCCTTCTGTATATGGAGCCAGATCTCTTGTTAGAACAGAGGAAACTGTAGAACCTTGGAATGGTCAATGACTTTTACTACAGGAACTCTTACGTGGCATTCCTCATCCTTTTTTGTGATGTGTCTGTCTGTATGGCTGTGACTTAATAATGTTGGGTGAGGATGCAGCAAATGGCTATTTGGGTCCAGGAGTTTTCTTAAATTTAGGACCCAATCTCATAAATGCACACCACGCTATCACTGGCCGAGTACCTTGCTGGGCTGGAGAAACAGATGCCATGGAACAGAATCTCTTGATCTATTGCTGTCTGCTACAGCAGATTTTGCAATGCTGAAACTACTAATTGCTCCAGCAATTCTTAAAACCTCATTTAATTGGAAAACAAGATGAGATAAAGAAAGATAAAGAACACAATGACGGGCTGGTTAGTTGGTAACAACTCCTCATGCCCCTAAACGACTACCTGTATGGGCAAAATTAGTTCACAACATTGTTAACTTTAGTCGTGAGGTGGATGGGAAAATGCATTAGCTGGCCTTAGGAGGAGATTGCAAAGTAAACCAAATGAAACAGGAAACGCACTTGTTTCAAGAGAAATGAATTTTAAAACCTTCTGACAGAATCCAGAAAATGGGGAAATGACTTATGGTGAAAGGCATTACCCCTGGGCATTCCAAGAGTTGCAACTCAAGGCTGAGGTATCTGGAGTATTGTGTCCAGTTGTGGGCTCCACAGTTCAAGAGGGATGTGGAGCTGCTGGAGAGGGTCCAGTGTAAGGCATCAAGGATGATGAAGGAGGTGGAGCACCTCCCTTAACGAGGAGAGACTGAACGAGCTGAGTCTCTTTAGCTTGGAGAAGAGGAGACTGAGGGGTGACCTCATTAATGTCTACAAATATTTGAGGAGTGGGTGTCAGGAGGATGGAACTGGGCTATTCTCAGTGTCATGTAGTGATAGGACGAGGGGCAATGGTTGTAAGCTGGAACACAGGAGGTTCCACATCAACCTGAGAAGGAACTTCTTCACAGGGAGGGTGATGGAGCACTGGAACAGGCTGCCCAGGGAGGTTGTAGAGTCTCTTTCATTGGAGATGTTTAAGACCTGCCTGATGTGTTCCTGTGTGACTTGGTCTAGGTGATCCTGCTGTGTCAGGGGGCTTGGACTAGATGATCTTTTGAGGTCCCTTCCAATTCCTAATGATTCTGTGATTCCGTGATTCTGTGATTCTGTGATCTCCAGCTTTGCTCCATTCCCTCTAGTCTTGTCATTACCTGACATCCTAAAATGTCCCTCTCCAGCATTTTTGTAGGCCCCCTTCAGCTACTGGAAGGCCACAATAAGGTCACCTCGGTGTAGAGGAGTTCTTAGCAGGTGTAGTGCTAGGTGCTGTGGACAACCCACACTGAGCCAGAGATAGCTACCCTGGGAACGGCCTTGAGGGTGATAAGCAGGGAAGAGCAGTGAAGTTCCAATTATAGAGGAATGTTAACCAGAACGTGGGAACCAGGGCCATGTTAGGAGGTAGCTGGAGGGGCCGTCTGATCAGGTAGTTTGTCGTATGATGGCCAGCGGGCTAGAGGGCAGCTAAGCGTGACAAAGGCCATGTACCCAATGAGCGTAACCTCAGTGCCGCTTGGACAGGGCATAACTGTATATAAATGAGGGGATTACGGGAATAAAGTAAGCTCGGCATTTTAACCATATTGGTGTGCATGTCATTGACTCAGCTAGCCCCTCGCAGGGCCCCTCTTGCTTCACCTCGGAGCCTCCTCTTCTCCAGACTGAACAGCCCCAACTCTCAGTCTGGCCTCATAGGAGAGGTGCTCCAGCTTGCTGAACTTTTACAGACAATCTGTTTTCCTCAAGATATGAAACTGTACCAATATATAGATGATATTCTAATTGGAGAAACTTCTGCTGAGAAGGTAAGGGAAGTGGCAGCAGCACTATGGCAGGCAGAAAATGAAGCTGAAATTAAGATTCATTGCTGGAAATGCCAGGGACCAAGCAGACAACTGAAAACTTTAGATATTCAATGTATACCAGGCAGTGCAGTGATTCCTCCAGATACATTAAAAATTAAAAAAAAAATAGAAACTGAACCACAGATGCCAAAATCAAGGAAGCAGTTGTAACTATTAATGGGAACTCTAGGATTTTGAAGGAATCACACGTGCAGATAGTATATTATTTCACGTCCATTATACTCACTCTTATGGAAAGGCAAAATCTGGGAATGGAAATTACAACATAAAGAGGCAGTCAAAACTCTAGCTGAAGAGGTAAAAACATCAGTCACTGGGAGAAGTACACCCTCGATTAACGGGGTTTTGCTGAACATGCTGCCTATTGTAACCTGTTCCAAATCATCCCTGTTGGGCCTAAAAGACCACTATTGTTTAAGTCAGCTGCATTTAAAGGAACAGAACCAAACTCTGAATGGGAAAAGAGACTTTTATCTTTATTTGGAGAAATTAAAGAAGTTGAGAAAATACATCATGGAAAAGCTGTGCTAACTACAGGACTATTTCATTTACTCAATGCAATTCTTAATGGGACTGCTGCCCCAGAAGGAATTGCACAAACCTTGACTATTAGAAAGTGGTACACACACAGAGCAGTGGAAGTGGTCTCTGGATTGCTGATGAAAACTAAATGTCAGAAAGCCAACGGGCAAAATATAGTGAGAGGGCTCTCATCTTGTTTCTCAAGTATACCTACTCCTGATGTTATCCAGAGTATAAAGGCTCATGTTTTTCTTATAAGGAAGTGCAAGAATGGGAAAAACAAGAGGGAATTAAAAGGGTATTTCACATCCCATACTGCCCTCAATCAAATGGGATGATGGAACGAGCCAATGGCTTATTTAAAAAGAAATCTCAAACCACAAGAGATTCAGTGGGATACAGAGCTTTCCAAAGTACTCCATCAATTAAATAATTGATATGGGCCTACTAGAAGCCTGGTAAGCAGAAAAATTCTTTGTAAAAACTTAGTGTCCCACATATTGGAAAACAAGAATGTCTGGTAACATTGCAGCAAAGACAACCTGTAACAACCAATCTTCCCTGCATTGGTTGTGCATATGACCTTGACAAGACCTCACAGCTCACTTGCTGGGGAAGCTATTGATAGCAGCACTGCAAAACATAAAACTACTACATGATGGATTTTCCCTTATTTTTAATGTGGTAACCAGTTTGGACTCTCCCCACTGAAACAGCCTCTGTTTTCTGTTTCAGCACCCTGCAAGGTGGGAGATGGAAATGCTGTGTTCATATTGCTGTTCCAAACTCTCACAATGCTGCTTCCCTTAAGCTATGGTCAAAGAGCCCCAGAGTGGCCGTAGTCCCAAGCTCGTGTTGAGCACACTGGGAATATGGGCTTAACAGAATGGAAACAAATGACTAACTGTTGATGTTAACACTTGCATTGTATTGGAACAACAAAGATATACTTGTGAGTGTAACACCACTGAAGAACAAGACACCAAACAAAATGTTTGTAATTTTGAAATACAATCCTAGTGAGTCCCCTGAAAATTCACTTTACAAATATCAATAAAGAATGTGCTTGCATGAGAACATTTTGTGATTTTATATTTGTAGATAGTATTACTGTAAATATAAGTAACCACTCAAATATTTGTGTTTGTAACTTTACTAAAATCATGGGACGTGACTTTAACTTCTGAGCCCCTGTCACATCTTATCAATAACGACAGTCACAGAATCACAGGATCATTAAATTTGGAAAGGATGTCTAAGATAATCAAGCCAAACCTTCGGCCCAACAATTCCATGACCACTAGCCCATGTCCCAAACTGCCACATCTATTCAATTTATGAACACCTCCAGAGATGGTGACTTCACTGCCCTGGGCAGCCTGTTCCAATGTTTAACTACTCTTTCATTAAAGAAATTTTTTCTGATTTCCAATCTGAACTTCCCCTAGTGCAACTTGTGGTCATTTCCTCTTGCCCTGTCATCAGTTGTGTGGGAGAAGAGGCCAACACCAGCCTCCCTACAACCTCCTTGCAGGTAGCTGTAAAGGGCAATAAGGTCTCTAAGGTTAGATTTAGATTCGGATTAGATTACAATCTATGCTGTTAATCAAGCCTTACTACCTACCTCTATTGTAATGAATCTTGAATTGGTGAAGAAATTGCTGACTATTAGAATACAACGATTAGAAACCAGAAGCTTAATCTGGAAGGGCCAAAAGCCCAGGCAGCTGACTCAGGTTGGCTCATAGCTGTGTCCCAGACAATAAATATCACTGTAAGTATAAAGGAAGAAGTTTTCTGAGGAACAGGGCCCCTTTTATGTCAAGAGTCCCCATCTCTGTGAAGGCTTACTTACTGTTCAGCTCCTGGGGACTGCTTCCTGTTTGTTGTGAGGGCTGTGCATTTTCTGGGCAGAGTATAACTTTGTAAACTCTATATTTACATTAGTATTAGTTTTGCTGTTACACTAACTTCATAGTCATGTCAGCCTTCCTTTTCCCAGGCTCTCTCCTCAGCTGGAGATTGGTCACTGGATGGCAGAATAACTCCTGTACCTGAGCCCTAGATAGAGATTAAATGTGGACAAGTAGCTGAACACATATTCTCCCTGTATTTATGGTAAAAAAATACTTGTTAAAATCCCAAATCCATTTGTAACAGGAAACGTACACAGATTCTAGCTTGCCTTCACCTGAGACTCCAAGCCATGTAAAATTATAATTTCATTACTTGTAAGGTAATTTGTGATTAATACTAAATAAAATATATACTATAAATGATACCAAATACTGAAACAAATTTTACCATAGACTAAACATCTGTAGCTGTAACAGATAGCTACTAAGAGAATAAATGTGCCTCTGAATACTGGGTGCTTCGGCAGAGCAATGGATTTACTGTGAGACTGTGCTAGGCTGTGACATGAACAACGCCTAAGGAAGTAATAATGGCACAATTCTGCTGTACTGGGACCATCGTGGATGATCTCTGCGAGGTGGCATCAGCTGAAAACATGATGGTTTGGCGTTGGCTAGGTAACAGGATTCCACCAAGCTGATGTATCACTTACTATCCACAACTGAATAGGAAAAATATGGAAAAAAAGCTCATGGGGTAGAGGTAGGGACAGGAACATCACACAATAATTACTGTAATAAACAGACCTATTTGAGGAAAATTAATTGAATACCTACAAATCATATCAGAGTAGGATAATAACAAAAAAACCTAAACAAAAAACACCTTCCTCATATTCTTCTTTCTTCTTGGACTCATCCTCACTTCTGACTTCTCTACCTTTCCCTCCAGCAGCAGAGGTGATGGTGATGAAACTGCCAGGAGCAAGGTCAGGTTCAGTACTGCTTTTGTATATATTTCATATAATCACCGTTTTCATTAAAACTGTAGTACTTTACTTTTCCTTACTTCTGTGTGTCTCCCTTATTATCTCTCTCTTGCTCTCATGAATGATAGACGATCCTTATTAACCCTTCTCCCTTCCAGAAAGGGGAAGAGAGGCCATAAAAGGGGACCGTGGCCACACAGCGGCGGCAGCGCGCACTCCTGTGCAGAGCCGCTGCGCAGAGACGTCATCGCCCACGCAGCCACTTCTGCGAGCCCCGTGCTAGCAGTGCCGGTCTCAGTGGAGCTCCAGGTTGCTCCAAGAGCCGCGGAGGCTGGAAGCGGCTGGGGCTCTGCTCCGTCTGAAACGTTATAATCTTCTCCTTCCCCTCTGAAGCAGGTCAGGGCACCCCAGACCGCAGGCTTCCACCAGCTTGCACCTGGGAATTCCCAACCCGTCCAGAGTCCTGCGCACCTGCCAGTCCTGGGCTGCCGGATGTCAAAACAAAGGCCCTACCTGCCCGCTCAGCTGTGTATCACGGTGGGTCGTGCCTGCCCCTCAATGTCAGGTGGAGGGACGTGCCCGCCTGCCAGACGATAAAAGCAGGCCCAGTGGCCCTTGGGAGCAAGCAGGTGAGGGTCGGTGCCACAGTGTGGGAGGCTCTCATTGAGCTGCAGCCTCAGTGTCTGTCACACCCCAACAGTGGTAGGGGTCCTGGTACAGCAGATCCTCATTGCAGCCCCTGAGCTGCTCCTGTTCCTCCTCACGTTCCTGCTCTTTCTCGGCCTTGTCTGGGCTGTACTGCAGGTTAGGTACAGGTGGGCTCCAGGTAAGTACCTGCTGCATTGTACTGCATCATGGGCTGCACGTGGGTAGGGTTAGTATGGTGTAATTTGGCACGACCACTTGGAGCACTGGCCCTCTCCCCAGCCAGCTCTGGGAGCAGGGCACCTACTGCCCATGCAGCTCAGTGCTGCCCTGGAGCTGGCAGGGGAGCCTGGCTGTAGAAGCAACAGCACAGGGGCATGAGGCCAAGGGTCACCATAACACAAACTTGCTCCTTCTTACTCTCTCTTGCTCTCTCTCTCTCTCTCCAGATGGACATCCTAGCACACAGGATGGCACTGCCCTGCAGCAGAGTGAGGCAGGAGAAGACAGCCCATTTGGCAGCCTCTGAGCAGGCAGGCAGATGTAGCCAGGCAGGCAGATGTAGCCAGGCAGGCACCTTTGGCACTATTAGCCACCTGCCCCTTCTTGGCAAATTTGTCACTAGGAGCAGCTTGGCCTCACAGAGCTGTGAGCATGTTCTGCAATCTGCTTCCTCACCCGGCAGCTGTCTCAGGACTTTCTGCAGGTGGCCACCAATGGCAGAACGCTAGCGCTTTCTGCTAGTCTTAGCTGCTTCCAGCAAACAGCAGAAGCAGTACATCCTGGGGAAGAGACAATTCAAGCAGCGTATGGGTTGGGAGAAGCCCTTCTCCCTGGAGCGGTCAGGGCGGCTCAATGGCATGCCCAGAGAGATGAGTGCCAAGGACTCCGCCATAGCTTTGCAGAACACTGTCTAGTGCATCATCACTGATGTCGTGTGCAAGGCTGCAGCTGTGAATAGAGATCATTTCATCTCAGTCTGTTATAGTGCTTTTCATCATTTGGACCTAGTGTAGCCTTGGTTGTAGATGCTTGCTGATACTTGTTAGAAGGTAAAGCTTGCTAAACAGCATGGAATAGTGATTATACCATCATCCACACAGTGCAGAATCTGTGCACAAATAGGTATAAGGGAAACCACTGCAGTTACTCGTCCTTTCTCTTTGGCTTGTCTTGTGGAGTGGCAACCTGCCATTCCTTTATCTTTGGGATGGGTGTCTGGCAGATGCTTTTTTCCATCCTGCTCCCAATTCCCATTGTCATTAAAAGAATTCAATAAACTCACAGTCCGTTTAATAAAGGAGTCTCTGGTTTCTGTGGAAATGAGTACTGTAACAAGACACTGCCTTTCAATGGCAGTTTCCAAGTCTCAAGCTCTTCTGAAGTCCTTGAGGTAACACTGTCCAAACAAGTTGGGTTCTTCCTGTCTTGTGATTTTCCCACTCAAATGCACATAATTTCTGACTGTCTCTGGCCAAAGGCAGACAGAAAAGGCATCTTTCAGATCTGGTACAGTAAACCACACTTGCTCAGTTTCACAAGCAGCGTATAAGGGTTTGTCACTGCTGAATGTATTTCTTTTACAGTTTGATTTATTCATAAATCTTGCATTAATCAATAGCTCTTACTATCTGGCTTTTTCACTGGTATCAGGTCTTTTGACCAATAAGTGCTTGGAATAGTTATGTCAATCATACAGTGATAGACTTAAGAACCAATAAGCTTAGAACACGCAGTTAAGCCTAATTCTATATAAACTAATGTTTAGGTATAATAAATTGGAACTTGCTCTATCACTCATATTGAGTCGACTGCATGCTTCTCCGCGCCTCCCCCGGCAACAATTTACTACCACAGCACATGGAACTTACTTCTTACTTTCTACTGATGCACAAAAAAGTGGATCCGGACATGCCATCCTGTAGTGGCAAGAGATGATTCTATGAGATGTTCACTTGACACAACCAACCTCAGCTAGAATATATGTAGGATGTGGGAGTCAATATTTGTCCTATGAGTCCCTGTGTTAACCACAAGTATCTGCCCTTTAGTAAAGAGGCAGAATAATGCTTATATCTACCTGCACAGATCATCTCCAGTGCCCAAATGTGCTCCCTGAATGGTTCCTGGCGACTTTCCTGAGATCAAATATGTACAATAAGATGAAAAGGAGTAAAACATTTTCATTATATTTATAGAGACATTTGTACACTAATTCTCTGCCTCTGAGCCAGCCCCATAACATAACTGAAAATAAATTATCAGAGATTACAAACAGCTAAGAAGAAAGATTTAGTAACATAGCAGGTGAAAAAAGCAAGGAGTCTTGTGTAAGAATGGTGTCACATCAAGACACAGGATCTACAGAATACAGGTGAGTCCCCAGTGCCAGGTGCGTGTCAAGCAGGTTTCTACTATACACAATAGGAGAGGGAAAATCCTTTCTCCAGTTGCACAGTGTCCCTTGCCACATGGAAAAGGGTTCTGCCATTCAGCTGGTTCTCAATCCACCTCACTGTCCTTTTATCCAGCCTATGCTCCTTAAGCTTCCCTGTGAGAAGTTGTGCCGTGCTGAAGCTGAGTTACACAACATCCACTGCTCTCTCCTCATGTACCCAGACAGTCATGGCCTCACAGGCAGCTATTTCCCCTTGCTGAATCTATGTTGGCTATTCTTGACAACACCTAGAATGAGCTAGTCTGTCACTTGGGATGGAGTTGAGGCTGACTAACCTGTAGTTTTCTGGGTCCTACCTGACTCTTTTGAAGACTGGAGTGATACTGGCTTTCTTCCAGTTCACAGGTGCCTCTCATGCTCTCCATGACCTATAAAGGTGACAGAGTGGCTTAGCAATGGTATCTGCCAGCTCCTTCAGCACTTGTGGATAAATCCATTCAGGGCCCATGGATTCATAGAATCATAGAATCATTAGGGATTGGAAGGGACCTCAAAAAGATCATCTAGCCCAATCCCCCTGCCACAGCAGCATCACTTCACTGGAGAAGTTAT
>VXBP01007755.1:9339-23315 GCA_013400115.1 Rhinopomastus cyanomelas | reverse complement strand
AGGAGGAGTGTGTCCAGCAGATCGAGAGAGGTTCTTCTCCCCCTCTACTCTGCCCTGGTGAGGCCTCATCTTGAGTACTCTGTTCAGTTTTGGGCCCCCCGGTTTAAGAGGGACAGGGATCTACTGGAGAGGGTCCAGCGGAGGGCTACGAGGATGATTAGGGGACAGGAGGGCATGGCTTATGAGGAGAGGCTGAGGGACTTGGGGCTTTTTAGTCTGGAGAAGAGAAGACTTAGGGGAGATTTGATCAATGTTTATAAGTATCTGAAGGCTGGCCAGGAAGGGAGGGGACAGGCTCTTTTCACTTACTCCCTGTGATAGGACAAGGAGCAATGGCTGTAAGTTGCAGCAGAGGAGGTTCCGCCTCAACACAAGGGGGAACTTCTTTACTGTGAGGGTCACAGAGCACTGGCCCAGGGAGGTCGTGGAGTCTCCTTCTCTGGGGATTTTCAAGGCCTGCCTGGATGTGTTCCTCTGTGATCTGTGATGGATAGTTTTGTCCTGCTCCGGCAGGGGGGTTGGACTTGATGATCTCTTGGGTCCCTTCCAACCCCTAACATCCTATGATCCTGTGATCCTATGACTTGGGACTGGCTTCTGAGTGGCCTCTTCTTGAAGACCAGCTGTTTACCAGTAGCTCGCAGTCAAACTTGCAACCAGTGTGAGCAATTGCTGACATTGCTGCTTCCTTTTAGATAGATGGATTTAAAAACAAGAAGATAATGTGATTTAAGGGAGAATCCCTTGTTCAACTTGTGCATTGATACATCAGGAGTAACACCTTTTGAAAGCTAAAGTCTGTTTTCATGTCCCGTTATATCCAGTCTTGGGCATTTACTTCAGCCCTTCAGTGTAGTACTTCTGTGACCTCAGCTGTCCATCAGATACTGCGTGCTATTGAATAGATATGTCAATTTAGCTCATGTATTTCTTTCTCTAAGCTCTTGTTGAAGGTAGTTCAAGAAAGCAGATATATAGGAAAAATTTGAACTGCAAACAACATATTGTGTATTTCCCATTGGGAACATATGTATGAAATACTGTCAACTGTCCTTCAAATAGATGAAGAGGTGATTCTATTTTTTCTATGTAACTTAATCTTTTCTTGAATTAAGAAAATTGCGGGTATCTCCAAACTACCTCTGAAAATGTTTCCTACTATAGCACACTCCAAACTGAAACTTGGTTTGAAATTGCTTTTAGCTTTGTATGAAAACATTGCTTCTTTATGTAGTTACTGGATAAGAAGGTTTGAGTTTCCAACTCTCTCTGCAATTGTGTCTTTGTTATGTTACTAGAAATACTTTCTGGTTTTATCTTTTGCTAACATAGTAAAGGATTTATATACTTTTATAGGGTTTGAATAGGAAGAATGTTTGAGTGAGGTGACAGGATGTATATGCATCTCAGATTCTGGAAAGTAAGATACATCTAAGAAGCTAACCGTTTTTCCCTGTATGTAACACTAAAGTGTTTTTAAAATTTACTTTGAATCTTCTCTGCCAAAATTCAAGTATCTTTCTTCTCTGATCCTCCAGTCTGGAGTCCATCTTTTGGAAGATGTCTTTTGAATAGTTAGGAAGAACATGGTAGAACGCCTTCCATTTGTTTCTTGAGGTTCATCAAGTCCAGTCCTATCGCTTATTTTTCCAGGTCCAATTATTTTCCTAACTCTCCAGTTCATTCTGTTCATTTTAGCTAATGTGCGTCTCTAAATAAATGAACCTAGAACTGTGATAGTTTAAGCTGCCAAGACAGCTTCAAGTTTTTTGCACACTGGTTGCAAAACTCTGTAGATAAGCCTTCTATCTATAGATAAATGTATATCGCTGCACAGGCAGAACTGCTGCATTTGTTTACCCATTTTCAGTCAAAAGGAGCTACTTTTTTTTCAGGGTAGTCCTCCTGAAGTTTTCCAAAGAAGTCAACAAGCACAACTGGAAGTAAGCATAAAGCCAGGTACATTTAATGTAGATTTAGTTGACTCTTAGTGGTGTTTATAAGGCTTGTTTCACTTTCACCATAATTTCTCAAAGACTGCAGTGTCTAAATGTTTTGTGATCTCTAAAGCAATAGCCTCAAAAACAGGAAAGTACCACTTACGCCCTAGGATGTGAAGCTTCGGCTTCTCATTTAACTTTTAACATAGCAAAATCAGTTCCCAATACTGTCATGAGGGAGACCACAACCTTAAAAGATGCTTCAGCCTGCTCCCTGTTGCATATTAAATGAGCTTTGGAGAATTACAGACAGAGCTGAAGGCATACCTGTTGTTATCTTAAAGAAAAATGAAGATAAATAAGAGGCCTGGACATTCAAAACCTCAATCACTTAGAAAATCTGTAGTCCAAGTCTCTGGACTATCTGTCTTCCAAATAAAAATGAACTGTGATTTATGCAATAATCTTGCATGAAACACCCTTGGGAAATGTATGTGCAGACAGAACAGACTGTTGATTAAAGCACCAACACTGACTTCAAGATGTTGGCCTGGATATTTCTGGTATCTCTCGACAATGCCAAATGACCTTCATATTCCTGCAGATGCAATCTACTCTGAAAATACTATGTGATTTATTAGAGCAAATAACATGACTTATCCTTCCCTTTCTCTCCTCTCCAGGCTTTCTGCACTCTTTCTGTCTTTTGCTCTTTACAGCAGGGGCTTGGTATCATGTTAACTTCCTTCTAGTTCACACAAAGATGATGGCTAATTCAAATATTAAGGTCTCTGCTGAGACCCGGTAAAATGTTAGCTGAAACAGGAATGTGAGGAAATTACCTTTGTTGTGAAGACCTGTTTTGAATACTAGATTTAAAATAAAATTTTGCTTTTCTACTATGAACTCAGAAAGGTGAAAAATAAACCCACATTTTCCTTAGGTCTTTGCTCTCCTTTGCCCTTTAATCTGCTCAGCTGCTAACATGACTACATGTGTGTATTTATTAATTTTCTGGTTTGAGCTAGAACAGAACCAATTCTCTTCAGTGATTTTATTTTTCAGCTCTGTTTCTTCTAAGTAACTGCACTTTCTGCAGCTAATGGCACATCTGTGCAGACAGTGGCTGCTTCTGCAAATGATAATACTGCGTAATGTTTACAGTTACTACAAGGAGTTGGTATGCAGAAAAGGTTTTGTTTTTTTCTGTGGAGTCCAAGATCACCGTTAAATCTTCTGTACCATGTCGGGGTACAGTAAGTGACAGACTGCACCTGCATGGAGCAATGGACAGAACAGGTGATGCTACATTGACCAACAGGGTATTTTATTCCATATGTGTCATTGGGTATAAAGCTGAAGGATCACAAGGATCAGCTCTCTTGTTTTTGTCCCTTTTCCTTCTTGCCTACTTCCCATTTTGACTGCTTCCCCTTTTGCTTCTCCTCTTCGGCATTGGTGGAGGACTCTGTATTCTGCCTTCAATCCTAAGCTGTACATTCCTGAACCCAGCTCCTACCTCTGGTTCCTTTCTGCCACCAAGTCCAGTCTGGGTCTTCCTCAGCATCTGCATCAGTGGTAATGGGGATGTAATTCATAGAACCATTCAACCACCTCCTTGGGCAGCCTGTTCCACCGTCTGACTACTCTGTGAAAATTGTTTTCTTAATATCTAGTCTAAACATCCCCTGTTGCAGCTTGAAGCTGTTTCCTCTTGTTCTATTATCTGTGGGAAGTGAATGGTACCAACCTCTCTACTGTGTCCCTTCAGGTAGCTGTAGAGAGTGATGAGATCTGTCATCTTAGCCTTTTCTTCTTCAAACTGAACAGTTCCAGCTCTTTCAATTGCTTGTCATAAAATTCATTCTCCAAAAATTGACAGAAGAGGGGTATTGCTTTTGTATATATTTCATATTATTATTAGTTTTATTAAAGTTGTTCTAGTTTTCTTCTCCAATCCATTAGTCTCTCTCCTGAGAGACTCCCTATCCCTAGCTCCAAATAATCAGTCTTAGTCACTGATGGTATAAATTTTGCTGAAATCATTGAACAGTAGCTATTCTGAATCAAAGAATCATAGCATCATTAGGGATTGGAAGGGGCCTCGATCTAGTCCAATCCCCCTGACACAGCAGGATCACCTAGACCAAGTCACACAGGAACACATCCAGGCGGATCCCAAATGTCTCCAGTGAAGGAGACTCCACAACCACCCTGGGCAGCCTGTTCCAGTGCTCCCCTTCTGAAATGGGATGCTCCCAGCCTATTCAGTGTCTTCAAGACATCTAAGGGTGCAGCTTCTTTCTTGTTGAGGGTCACATAAGTTAATCAAGGAACTTGCTGTAGCAACTTGTTTTTGTGAATGTTTTCATTGTAGTTATCACAAAATGTACCGTAGCAGTTTTCTCTTTGGCCTCTTTTCCCTTTACAGCCCTAAACAACTGTCATTCACATTGAAGCTTTTTGAATGTTTAATATTCTGCACTGAGTGAAGATAAATATTTGATTCAGCAGACGTTAGGGATGCCACCACATACTAACATTAACTTCTAGCTGGTAATTACTGTTTCTTATGTCCTCATGGTGTCCTACACTTTGTCAATAGAAAGAGAAAAGAGGAAAAAGAAATTTGACACCTATAAATAGAACAAAATTAAGGCTAGATGTGTGCTCTTTCATGGTGTTTGCTATTGTTAGCATTCTTTGTGTACAAAGTCAGTGGCTGTATTTTAGAAAAAAAAACCAATAGTGTATCTGGATTTTTTTTTTTTTGAGGTAACAGGCTTATCAATATCCTTACAATGTCTTTACTGTCTTTTCTGTCTCATTTGAATTACCTTGACTGTAGTTTTAGCTTGTACTCAATCCTTCATAGGTGTGTCTGTGTGCATTAACTGATGACATTTTGGCATTTAGAATAAATATTTGGTTTAGGCTTAACTTTTCCTTTCCTGCCTCTTTCTCTAAACAAACATAACCCGTTTTCTACCAGCCAGAGACTCTAATTCCAAAAGAAAAAATGAGAACGGGAAATTAATTAAACCTCCATTTTAAAAAAACCACCAAATTTCTGAATTTCTAGTTATCCTTTTGTATGCAGCTTGTTTTAGTGGGAGGAAAATGCAGCATCTACGGAATAACCACCACTCCTTGCTTGTATGAGCAAAGCAGCTTTGTGGTGAGTGTGCTGGTCTTTACGGAAAAGAGCTGAAGACAGCCTTGTTCTGCCTGAAAGTGAATGCTCTGCTGCTCGGCATTTCAAAGTTCTCATTGTTCCCAGTCTTGGTGGTAGGACTGTGTTCGAGAACAGGACTCAGCTGACCATATGGGGTGCACATCAAATCCTAGGCACTGAAATGCCTTAGTTTATAAACCCAGCATTTTTCTCTGGTCTGAACTACTACATAACAAACAAAAACCCCAACACCACTGAATGGAACTGAAATGTATGAAAGACTTTGTCACATTAAATAAAGAGTAGTGAAGTGCAAAAACGTTAGGTAGCACCTTGTTCAACAATAAAGGATATCTGAAGGACAAGCAGGGACTGTCCTTTATCTTCTTTTCTGCTTCCTCATTCTTAATAGGAGTGGAAGATTCCAAATTAACTCTTCATATACCTCATCTACTTCCCTGGCCAAGGGAGTGGCTTGGCAGTCATCTGTCAGGTGATGATTGACTATCAACTTTCAAGTCTCATTTGGTAAAGCTATAGACTATATTGGGGATTATGGTTGGTTTTTCCCCTGCAGAGATTTCTGCCTTTTTTATGTTGGTGAGGTTTTTTTCCTCTCAAGTTCTTGAGCTGCAAACTCATATCTCAACTATCTCACTTTTGCGAACCATTTTACTTCCCTTATCTTGCGTGACTCTACTCTTATTTGTTTTTCCCAGGTCATTCTCACAACTCAGCAATTTTCTCAGGGGTTTTAGTGAAAATGACACACCTGTGTCAGCTGGTCATTGGTCACAGACAGCTGAACCTTTACGACTTTGGTCAGCAGGATGAAGACAACAACTTAATGCAGTGATATGCGACTAGGAAATAGTTAACTTTACAGCTAGAAGCTTAGAAGTATGAAGAGGACCTTGGCAAATGTAAGCAACAAATAAAAGGAAGCCATAAGGAGGTACAGGACCAATTAGTGAAGTCTTGTTCTCTGTAAGTTTGAATAATAGTGAAGGAGGATGTGCAGAAAAGGCCCCTTGGGTGCATATTAGCACATTGTAAAGGTCCTTGCAACTTGAGGGAAAAAAACCCTGTTGATTTATATAGTTAGCATGATATTCCCTCAGCTTCCGATCTAGCTGTGCTGAATAATGTGTGTCTTTGTGATTTGCTAATTTATATGCTTTAAAAACTGAGATCTGCCTGCACTTCCCTCACCCCTCTTCCTCTGCTTGGTGCTGTGCAGTTAGGGGGAGGAGGAGAAAAGCCAGACTGTAAGTTTAGGTAGTGCTGCGCTTTAAACAATACATTAGTTAGCTCTGCGTGCAGTAAAACAAGACTTTTAAGGTCGACTCACTTTTTAAGGTGGTTAAATTACAGCTTGGTAATCAAACAGCAAAAATTAGATATTTTGGCTGACATGGAAGCAACGTTTTCTGTTTGAAATCAGGTCTTATGATTTTGTAACAGTAAAGGAAGCTACTAGTCAAAGTGAATAGACATATTTCCTTAAACCACTCAATTTTAAATGGGGAAAGCAACTGGGGGTACACAAATTTTTATACATGCCAAATTTGCTGAAGCCCTTGTTGGGGGCAGGATCTATTGGAACATTTTGGGGCAGAAATAAATTTGGAAAGGGAAAGGTAGAACTTAGGGTAGGAAGTGAACAATTGAAGTTTTAATCTTAGCTCTTATAAGTACCCCTGTTAGTACTAGAATACCTGAGGAGATTCAGAAGACCAGGGTCCAAACCCCACAAGGAAAGATAATAATCCCATTTGCAATGCTGTGGGATGTAGTCATGGCAAAACTCACTGGGAGATGGAGGCTCTATACAAATAATCCTCATGCAGGCCAGAAACCTCTGTTAGGACAGACAGGGAAAGGGAATCATCCAGGGCAAAAACAGCAGATTGACTTTTTGGAACTCGCAAGAAAAGGGGGGTTTTGATATTTGTTGTTCCTGATCAATAGCTTTTCAGAGTGACCAGAAGCATTCCCTTGTTGAACTAATAAGGCCAGATGCAAGGTTTCAGGTCCAGCAGTAATATCTTCAGATTGAGGACCGCATTTCATTGCAAAGATCATTCAGCCAGTTAGAAAATTTTTGGGGATAGACTGGCAATTACATACCCCATATAGGCCACAAGCAAGTGGTCAGGTGGAAAAAAATGAATTGCCACATCAAGTTACAGGTTGTAAAACTAGGGCAAGTGGCTGGGTTATCTTGGTCCCAGTCATTGCTCTTGGCCCTTTTGAGTACCAGCACAAAACCTATGGCCAAGGAAGGATTGAGTCTCTTTGAGCTACTGTATGGAAGGCCCTACATGTTACAAGCAGGACCCTCTGCACGAGTGGGGGATGAGGTACTGACAGAATATATAATATGGGAAAAACTCACTTCTTGGCTCCCAAAATTAGCCTGGCTTATGAAGCTTTCTGTGTCAATATTACTTATTATTATCATAGGTATTTTCATGTGTTGTGTGTTAGTGTTTTATGTGGATGTGCAGGCAAATCAGAAATAGCTATGAAGAATGTAAAAGATATGGGTGACAACAGGAAGTGGAAAAATGGTAAGTATTGTGCTAGGACACTCAAGAAGAATGGTACAGCATACCAAAATAATTTGCAAAGGAGAAAGAAAAGGGGGGACTTCATATGCAGTGAGGAAATAGTTTACTTTACACCTAGAAGTATGAAGAGGTGTAATGTAAGCAAAAGATAAAAGGAAGCCATATTAATGTTTATAAAAATGAGAACGATGGGTGTCAGGAGGATGGAGCCAGGCCCTTCTCAGTGTCACCTAATGATAGAACAAGAAGCAGCAGGTGTAAGCTGNCCAGTCTTTTCTCAGCAGCAGAAATGACAAATAGCCTCTCCTCCTGCTGATCACTCTTTCCAAAATGACTGCAGCCCAGTCACAGGGCCCCAGCCACGTGCGGGGTCCAACATGGAGACCGACCGCATGGCTGCGTCAGCAGGGCCGCACCCCCCCACACTCCACACGTGGCCAAGAGGGTCCTCTAGACATCCTCTCCCTCTCCTGTATCAGCTCCAGGGGGGCTACTCCTCTTGTAGCCCACTAGATGACCTTTTGAGGCCCCTTCCAGTCCCTAACGTGCTGAGATTCTGTGATAACAAGGTGTAAGGACCAATTAGTCAAGTCTTGTTATGTGTAAGGATAGCTGTAGCNGAAGGAGTTCTCCCCTAAACCTAAGCACTGCCAGTCTTTTCTCAGCAGCAGAAATGACAAATAGCCTCTCCTCCTGCTGATCACTCTTTCCAAAATGACTGCAGCCCAGTCACAGGGCCCCAGCCACGTGCGGGGTCCAACATGGAGACCGACCTCATGGCTGCGTCAGCAGGGCCGCACCCCCCCACACTCCACACGTGGCCAAGAGGGTCCTCTAGACATCCTCTCCTCTCCCTCTCCTGTATCAGCTCCAGGGGGAAGAGGAGTAGCCCAGCTCACCAATGCTGAAGGCTGTCCCTGGTGGGGGGTCGTGATGGCATTTCTGCACCAGTCTTGCTTCTCCAGTCTGGGCGTGGTGCGGTGGCGAGCAGCAGCGGCACCGTGCTGCCACGGAGGGGGCACTGCTTCTCGGGTCTGGGGAATGGCAGCGTCCGCGGCTCTCTCCGGTCTGCTGCCGTGGCGGCGGCATCAGCGGCGGCGAATCCGTGATGCCGCGGGACTGCACACCCATGGCAAGTTGAGGCCAGGGTTGCTTCCAGACCCCACAGTGGCAGGTGCCCGCCGACAGTGGGGTCAGGCCAGGGCCACGGCTGGTTAGGGAGCCGCTGTAGGTCGCTCATCAGAGCTGCAGTCCTCACACCCACCACCGCCAGTTCCCGGGGCGGTGGGGTGGGGGGTGCTTCCTTCAGGGCTACAGCCCCAAAAAAGGGCCGCGAACAAAGACTCTGCCCCGGTTTTTATAGGCTCCCCCAGCCCACCTTTCAGGGGCAGGTCACAGGATAGACGCTTCCGGGGAAGGGTCCTGTCACCTGTGCAACTGGGAACAGGTCCCCCAGAACACGACACAACTTTTCTTCCTCATGAAAGCATTTCTAAAATTTCTGGCAGTTCTCAAACTGCAACAATAGCCATCCAAGGAAGAACCAGTTTTCACCTAGTTTTGTGGTTGCTACTCAGTATTTCATGCTAGAGGTGAAAAGTTTACAGTAACAAAGATTTCTAATAGCAATATGGCCAGCTCTTTCTTGGCAATCCAATGCTTATGTAGGAATGGTTAATGAATATATATAACTGTACCACGTATAACCACAACTGTTATGAGTCTCAGTGTGCAAGATAGGCAAAAGTATCCCTGTTGTACCCAGTGCTAAATAACCTGCTTATAACTCTTTGTGGGTTATAGTTTGATTACATAAGTCAGCAGCTGTTTAGTTCTAATAAAAAACAAATGGTTTCGTATGAAGCAGTAGAGCAGTTGCCTTTTTTTTCTAGTCAAATAGCACCAAGATTCTAGTCTGAATAAGTCTAGGTCATTTGAGCAAGATTACATTAATTAGGTTGATTACTCCTGAGAAGCAAAACACAGTTTTGACGTGATAGCTGTCTGATCCTTGCTCTAGTCCTACAGTTGGTGATGCTTATAAAGGGGTTCTGGTGTAGCTTTGCTAAGAGCAATGGCTGTAGTGGCAAACAGACGTGGCGGTCATGACATCATGAATATCCAGTGGATATTGCTCAAGTGCCATTATTGTTTTCTTGGGGAACAGCATCTTTTTAAAGAGCTGAAACAAACCATTCTTTTTCACACTGAAGATGATTATTGAGACTGGGCTAAGATACAGATGGACCTGCGGAAATATTTACGGAATCAAAGAATCATTAGGGATTGGAAGGGACCTTGAAATATTATCTAGTCCAATCCCACCGAACCAGCAGGATCACATAGACAAAGTCACACAAGAACACATCCAGGTGGGTCTTAAACATCTCCAGAGAAGGAGAGTCCACAACCCCCCTGGGCAGCCTGTTCCAGTGCTCTGTCACCCTCACTGTAAATAAGCTCCTTCTCATATTGATGTGGAACCTTCTATGTTCCAGCTTACAACCACTGCCCCTTGTTCTATCACTAGATGACATTGAAAAGAGCCTGGCGCCATCCTCCTAACACCCACCTTTCACATACTTACAAAAATGAATGAGGTCACCTCTCAGTCTCCTCTTTTCCAAGCTAAAGAGACCCAGCTCCCTTAGCCTCTCCTCATAAGGGAGGTACTCCACCTCCTTCATCATCCTTGTTGCCCTATGCTGGACTCCTTCCCATAGCTCCACATCCCTCTTGAACTGAGGAGCCCACAACTGGACACAATACTCCAGGTGTGGTCTCACCAGGGCAGAGTAGAGGGGGAAACAACCTCCCTTGATCTGCTAACCACCCCCCTTCTGATCCACCCCAGGATGCTGTTGGCCCTCTTGGCCATAAGAGCACACTGCTGGCTCATAGTCATCCTGCTGGCTAGAAGTATAGACAGAGGCAAAGAAAGTGTTGAGTATCTCTGCCTTCTCTGCATCCTCTGTCTCCAGGGCACCCACCTCATTCAGCAGGGGCTCTACATTGCCTCTAGTTTTAGTTTTACCTGCAATGTATTTGAAGAAGCCCTTTTTGTTTCCCTTGACCTCTCTTGCAAGGTTTAATTCCACGTAGGCCTTGGCTTTTCTACTTGCATCCCTGCATTCTCTCACTAGAGCCTTATTATCACCCCAAGAGGCCATCCCCTCCTTCCATGACCTATAGGATTTCTTCTTCTTCAGTTTGCCCAGAAGCAACCTGTTTAACCATGCAGGTCTTCTGGCTCCCCTCCTTGACTTATTTCCTGTTGGAATACTCTTTTCTTGTGCTTCAAGAAAGTGGTCTTTGAATGTTAACCAGCTATCCTGAGCTCCCTTGCCTGCCAGTACCCTGTCCCATGGGATTTCCCCTAGCAGTTGCTTGAAAAGGCCAAAGTTGGCTTTCCTGAAGTCCAGGGTTGTGATTCTGCTAGCTATTCTGTTCCTGCCACACAAGATCCTGCTTGGTCACTACAACCAAGACTGCCCTCAACCTTCACTGCTTCACCAGACCCTCCTTGTTGGTGAATACAAGATCCAGCAGCACTCCTCCAGCATTTGCATCAGGAAATTGTCAGCAATGCACTGGAGGAACCTCCTGTGTTGTGGGTGGCTGGCTGAGTAGACCTTCCAGCAAGATAGTTAAAATCCCTCATGAGAACCGGGGCCTGTAGCTGTGAGGCTGCTGTCAGCTGCCTGTAGAAGACCTCATCAACTTCCTCATTCTGCTCTGGTGGCCTGTAATAGATACCTACAACAGTGTCACCCATGCCAGCCCACCCGTTAATCTGCACCCACAAACTCTCAACTCTCTCTTCTTCTGCTCCTGGACAGTACTCAATATATTCCAGTTGCTTTCTCACATAAAGAGCAAGTCCTCAACCCCGCCTTGCTGACCTGTCTCTCCTGAAAAGGACATAGCCATCCATGACCACATTTCAGTCCTGCAAGTTGTCCCATCAGGTCTCTGTAATTTGCACCAGATCATAACCATCTGACTGGACACAGATTTCTAACTCCTCCTGCTTATTCCCCATGCTACCGTGCATTGGTGTACAGGCATGTCAGGGAGCAAGCTGAGCTTTTTGATTTCACCCTAGGACAGCGAGAGGCCTCCTGGTTTTCATTAAGACCAGAGGGTCAGCTCTGTTCCACTGGTACCCACTGATCAACTACCCCACCCCACTACAAATCTAGTTTAAAGCCCTCTGAATAAACCCTGTCAATTCTTGCCCCAGAACACTTTTTCTCTCCAAGATAATCCTCTCCCTTGTAGACCTGTCAGGTCTGGTGTCTTATAGAACCAGCCATTATCAAAGAACCGAAAACCCTGCCTACTGCCTATAACACCAGTGTCGTAGCCAGGTATTAATGGACTGAGTCCTTCTATTCCGGCGTATGTCCTTACCCCAAAATGGAAGTAATGAAGAGAATACAATTTGTGCCCCCGACTCTTTTACCAAACATCCCAAGGGCTTGTAGTCTTTCTTCATTCCCCTCAGGCTATGCAATACAGCTTCCTCCCTACCTGTCTGGACAATCAGCAGTGCGTAATCATCAGCTGATCTCACCAGGTTAGGGAGCATGCTCATGATATCCGTGATTCAGGCTCCAGGTAGACTACAGACTTCCCTATGGTGAGGGTCAGCTCAGCATACTGGGCCCTCAGTCCATTTCAGGAGCACGTCTCCAATAACTAGGACCCTTCTCTTCTTCTTTGTGGAGGAGGTTGTCATACTCTGGAAGACCTCCCAGATTTATGTGGCCTTGCTAGGACCTCCAGTCTTGGTACCCTGACTTCTATAGGTTGTCTTCCAGTAGGGCCTTATATCTGTTACTCAGTGGCAACTGGGGAGGTGAGGCAGGCAAGTGTCGTGCCATGGCCTTGCACTTGCTTCCACTCGCCCCTTCTACTTGGGCTTCTGTCCTCCATATGAGAACTACAGGATTTAGACACAGTCACATCTTCTGATCCATTTATATAATGTAGATAATCACAGTGACAGCTTTCTTGCTTTCCTGTAGCTTCTGTTTGCAGTATTGTATGGCTAATAAAACTGTCAATTGCCTTTTACTTCAATAAAACAACAGCCCTGTGCCTACTAACAACTTGTGCTGTTATTAGTATTTAAAATGTACACAGTGATATTTCCAAAAGATCAGACTTTTAAAAGACATAAAATGTCATCCCTAATTCTCATCCCTTCCAGCATTTTTTTCTCCCTGCTCTTCCCTATCCACCATTAAAATGTTCCATTTCAGACACAGTATTTTGCATGGCCTGTGTTAAATCAGATCTACATCAAGCGTTTCTGTGTTGCACTATAGGAAAAGGCCAAGGATAAATTTGTCACTGATCTGCAAACCAACAACTTGTATACACAGCTTCCAATTCTGACTGTACCACAGATACCCTAGAGTTAAATGAGTCATTTGTTCTGTCAGTTCCGGAAATGCACTTAAGTCAGTATCTACCTTTAGGCAGGTAGTGTCAAGAGGGTATCAAGGCTTGAGCTGTAAATAAAAGCCTAACAATTCCAATGAAAAGAGCTTCTCCAATTCCATTGAAAAGCCAGTGTACAAAATGGGGGAGTCTATACTTCCTCCTGCCCTCCGCCCTCTCTAGATGTCAAGGTCTGCATACAAGGACAGCTTCTCCAACTGTATCTGAAGTAGCATACTGCTTTGTCAGAATGACAAAAAGAAGGGAAAGCATCTATATTCTGCTCCTGTGTACTGGCCAGGTCAGAAAATGATCAGTTTAGCCACAGAAAACATGGTATGAGCTCCTTCGTGCTTCGCTAAGGAAAGCAGGAGGACTGGAGAATCCTCAAACCTTGGATGTGAAAGACAGAGACTGGGTATTTTGAAAACGCATGCAGCTGCATAGAGGGATGCAGGTGTGGGCGCTGAGCAGTCAGGCCATCCCTATGCATTGAGCTGGAGAAGCCACGCTGAAATGCATACGGCTGCACCGAGGGATGCAGATGTGGGCACTGAGAGACTCAGGCCATCCCGAGAGCATTGGAACGCATGCAGCTGCATAGAGGGATGCAGGTGTGGGCGCTGATCCGTCAGGCCATCCCTATGCGTTGAGCTGGAGAAGCCACGCTGAAATGCGTGCAGCTGCACAGAGGGATGCAGATATGGGCACTGAGAGACTCAGGCCATGCCAAGAGCATTGAGATGCATGTCTGCTGCACCGAGGGATGCAGGTGTGGGCGCTGAGAAACTCAGGCCATCCCGGACTGACATGCTTTCCTTCCCAGGTCTCTAAATTAGA
>VXBP01007754.1:0-166431 GCA_013400115.1 Rhinopomastus cyanomelas | reverse complement strand
GTACAAAGACCTATAATGATGCTGTACAAGGGGTACAACGCACAGCAAAACCAGCAGCAAAACTCAGACTATGTGATTGTTTTTTCCTGAAGTCCAGCATTTCAATAAAAACCAAAATTATACCACAGGAAATGCAGCAAAATCTCTTCGGTATAGAATATGGGCAATTTGTGACAGAATTTGCCAGACCCCATAAACTTTTTAACTGCAGTGAAAGCTTTCAAAATTCTAACAGCAGTTAGAGTTTGTGAAAATGTGCTTATCACTCTCCTTAAGTTCTATGCTGGTTTTGGCTGGGATAGAGTTAATTTTCTTCATAGCAGCTGGCATAGGGCTGTGTTTTGGATTTGTGTTGAAAATATAGAGGGTTTCTTTATCACTGAGCCGAGCTTACACAGCATCAAGGCCTTTTCTGCACCTTGCCCTGTCCCACCAGTGAGTGCACTGAGAATGCCTAAGAAGCTGGGAGGGGACAGAGCTGGGACAGATGACCCCAGCTCAGACATTACAGACCATATGATGTCATGCCCAGCACGTAAAGCTGGGGAGGAAGAAGGATGGGAGGACATTTGGAATGATGGCCTCAATTCACAGGTTTTCTCACTTGTACTCTTCCGATTCTCTTCCCATCTCACTGGGAACAGAGTAAGCAAGTGGCTGTGTGGGGCTTAGGTGCTGGCTGGTATTTAATCACAACAGTCCTAAAGTCATTAATGTTTCCTTTCAGTTAGTTATTCAGTCTCTTAATGTGCAATAACCATTATTACTAGTCCTCCGTCTGTTGTCACAAGTCCTGCCTCCACTGCCCTCTCACAAATGAAAACAGCACAGAAAATGATCATCGCTTTCCATTGAGCACAAACATTTTGGATGGATTTCATTCACAGCTTCTTTCCATTCTTCTGGATTCCTCATGTATCAATCAACACCAACCACGAGACATGAATCTGAAAGAAATTCCTTTTTTTTCATGGCTAACAGGCCATTTTCCAACAGGTCAAAGAGAATCTGATTTAGGCCATGATTTTATTTCCTACATTCAAATTCTGACTAAGCAAAGTACCTGGGATGCAGCCTTTGAGCAGGGCTAAAACACCCAATTCCTCTTCACGAGTGGCTGAAGCATAAGACAAATCCTGATATGTTAGCAAAAGACTCTGAACTTCCATCTTGTTAACATGGGACATGTTTTATCATTTCCCCCTCATCCTTATATCGGAAAGAACAGCACTGGTTAGTCCTGGGGCAGAAGGTTCCTATACGACACAAGAGCACTCTGATGAGTGCCTGGCTCCCCTCTAGGTGGAACAACTGTCATGGTCTGTTCCAAGTACCCCTCTGAGGTAGTTCAGCCTCCAGAGGGGCCAATTTCAAAGCGTGTTTTGTTCTTAAACTCATACTAACGCACTTGTTATTCCTGGAGTAAAAAGATACTGGGAATGCCTTCGTGATTCCAAGCTTATACATCCCACAAGTTTGCTGTATCAGGAATGCTTTCTTATCTACGTTTTCACTTTTGCTCCAGTTCCTTATTATTGAATATTAAAAATTCCCTTCAAAAAGAGTAAAAAGCCCTTCCAATACCCCAAGTCTGTTTCATTACTTTTCAGTAAATAGCTCCTACCTATATCTTTATAAATGAAGTACTTTAAAAATGTCTGTGTATCACTGTCCAGATATCACATTCATTAAGGGTTGTCATAGGAGACAGACGGGAAGAATAATTTGCTGTTGTGTTAAAAGACTGAATATTGATTAAAAAACAAGGACTCATGGTCCAATGACACAACATTCTCTGCAGCTAGAAGTGCTAATCTGACTTCATCTGAATTGAGTTAATAAATGTTTGCAAAACCAGGCAGCTTAGGTGGCTTAATTAAGAAAACACTCGCGTTTCACCTTTAGGAATTAATTTCCTCTGAGGTCAGAGTTTGGTGGTCTCATAGCTATCACACAAACTTCTACACACTTTGGAATGATTAATGATCTCTGTTCAAAAAAATTATGAGGTGCTATAAGGAAAAATTAACTGAAATTACACAATGTGAAAGCTCTCACTGAGTGGCTTTTCTCTGCTTTTTTCCACGTTGTTTACAAGAGGCATGAGCTATGTGCATGCATTGCACTGATAGCTTGTATACGAGGAATCTACAAACCTGAAGTGTCTTATGAGGTAGTGCACTGAGTCTCTCCTACGGACAACAGCGAGTCCAGCTGAAATCTTGGAGGTATTGAGTGCTGGCAAGATAATGACTCTTCAAATAGAGGAAAAATGCCCACAGGTTTTGATTCAAGTGTACTTGACTCTAACGTCAGAACCAAACAAAAAATGTGCAATTTTATCACACAAATGAATAGTTTTGAATTGCTTTGTGTGTTTATTCCTGGACTGGTAAATAACACGCTTTCGATCATTTTGTGCACGCTTTCACTCAGTGCAGATCTTTCGAATGATTGCAACAGGGAATATAATTTGCCTCTTTGAAAATACCATTCTGGGCGAAGCCCTCACGCTTACAGCTGATAGCTAATTGTGGAGCTTAAATCATCAATATTTGTCGAGTATTAAGAGATGCTCAGATGCACAATAGCTAGTTATATACAGTCCCCTCACAGAAAATCTTGTGCTGTAGTCCTCTGGAAGCACCTTATCTTTTCTATTCCTGTACTCCATAATAAAAATATTTTGGTTTTAATTAGGTACCCAAACTAGTAAGCACTTGAGGATTACCCACTATCAGTATGCAGGATGATTTCTGCCTTGCTTCTTTCAGATGAATTTGCTGCAAAACAGAAGGTCAAATTGATTATTCCAGCTGCACTCTGTAAGAAGCAGAGTTGAACATTAATAATAAGATCCTTGCTTAGAATTGCTGGTGCAGATGGCTCTGTTGCCTACTGTTCAGCACAAATAAGGTGAATTTTTTCAAGAGAAAATGTTGAACTACACAAGGGAGGGAAGGAGGTCAAGCTGGTAAGAGCTACTTTATCCTTGAATCACAGATTAAAAAGCAGCCATGAAAAAACATATAAAAATCCAATTATAAGTGTTAAAAAAGGATAGAGTAATCCTTTTTACAGTATTCTACCAGAAAACTCAGATACATTTTCACATGGACTTCAGTACAGAAACGTACTGGAGTTACTGTGCTGAGTACCAGCACCTGGAAGCTCAATGGACTGCAAATAGATGAGACAGGAAAAGAAAGATAGGGAGAGTGGTTTGTCCACTGGTTATGCAGTGTACCTGTAGCAGAGCTAGAATGGGACATTAATGCTGTTCCTATGCTTATTTATACCTCATCACGTGCCTTAACAGAAATGCTGGAATTTTGCCCAGGCTTGGCTCTTCTGCCTTACCTCTCCAAGAAATTACCACGGAACTGAATTTTAAAATGGCCAGCAAGCTGCACTGACAGAAAAGCCCATGGATAAGATTGCATAAAATGATAACCAAATAAAGTTAGTGGCCAGTGAATGATGCCCACTTTTTCATTGTGAGGCTATATTAGAAGCCAACTTAAGACTAGGAAGTGAATGTCTACTTTAGCAACAAACTGAAATATGAAAACTTCAGTGTTACAGACGTTTTGATGACTGAGCTCATTATTATCTCACAATCTCAGATTAAATACAACTTCCTATTTTCTGAAAAATACCCAGACAGTTGGAAAAGCATGTTCAAAGAAGCTTTAGATGGGTGAGAAATCCAAGGCTGGAACCACTGTCTTTCTGAAAACACAAACCATTAGGCAATCTGAAAATTGAATGCTCCGATGTATCACGTACAGACTGTGCTGGGAGAACACATGATTACAGGACACATGAGACAAGTGAAGTAGCCATATTTTCTAACTACAGAAGATAAAAGCCCCCAAAATAGGGGCAAAGATATTTTTTAACTGCAGAAGATAAAAGTACTGTCCCACCCCAAAGGCTGCCTAAATTTTCTAGAGAAACCCCACAATTACTAGAATAGGTCTAACTGCAGTTTAAAGAATTAAAGCCGTCATCGTTAAACATCATTAAAAGTAGAGATTTTAGTCAGACATTTTTCCATCTATGTGATTTTACAGTACCACGTTGAGATGACTTGAAAATATCTTTAGCCAGAATAATTTATACAGCCCTCATGGGACAAAAGATCAATCTTTAGAGTGAAATGAATCTTCTCTAATTTTAAGAGAGGTTCCACAGCTCCATGCAATATAATCTTCACTGCATAATGGGACTTCTCTTTTGTTAGCTAATAATAAGCACCCCTCTAATTTAATGCCTTTTGGATGTGTCCTAAAATCTGATGGTCTGTAAGCTTTCTTAGCTCTTGAATCCTGGGTTTGGATAAGGAGAATCTTTCCATGTCTTTCAGATATGAAACCTCACTGCATATGAGAAATATCTTCCTTCCACTCTAGATTCAACTAGCAAAATGAGATGATAATCACAACAAACACCACTGCTAAAAAACTGTGACAACACAGAACAGCAGTAGCTTGGTACTGCCAGTCAGTTATCAAAATGTGGGAAAAAAATGCTGCTTCTAAGTTCAGACAGTATTTCCAATTGTGTGTGTGGTGCTTGCAGTAGATGACAGACTAAGGATTCAATGACAGTTGCATACCAGAAATACATCTGAAATGTGAAGTGGGAAAGCAACGACTCCAAGTATACAAGAAAGTAGGACTGCAGCGGTAAGCTGGGATTTGCAGCAGAAGCTGCGTGCCTGCAAGACGTGGTTTGGAGAATGGGTCCAAAACCCTCCAGAGAAGAACCAATTCCTTTTCATTTCTTTTGTCTGTCTATGCAAAGAAGCACCTCAACGGTATTTCTAAGCAAAAAATTGTATAAATTTAGATGACTTCTCAGAGATAATGCATGGAATTTTCTTTTCCTTGAAGACCAATGCACAAAGTGAAGAAATTACTGTACTGAAAATTACTGCCTCAATATGTATCCTCCTAATAAAAAGCAACTGAGAGAGTTAGAATACATTAAAAAGAAAATATTCAATACACACAATGAGTGTTTTAGAGATGATTAGAGAGCAATTGTATTTTCTCAAGTACAGCCACCAGGTAAATAATTTCCTGTAAATAGTACTTTTGAGAAAATTGCTTGCAGATGATTTCTGAATGAAACGAAAGGCAAAATTCACTACAGTATTCACTTCCAATTATACAAGCAACTAATTATCAGGTAGTGTCTTTCAATATGGAATAATTAATACAACTGAATAGCATCTACAGATGGGTGAGAAAATTAAGCGTAAGAGTGAAATATGANGTGCTCAAGGCCTCTCACCAGCCTTGTTGCCCTTCTCTGGACACGTTCAAGCACCTCAATGTCCTTCCTAAATTGAGTAGTTACAATGGAGTT
Source organism: Rhinopomastus cyanomelas (assembly GCA_013400115.1). NCBI lineage: Eukaryota > Metazoa > Chordata > Aves > Bucerotiformes > Rhinopomastidae > Rhinopomastus > Rhinopomastus cyanomelas. The sequence goes on along the minus strand of VXBP01007754.1, from coordinate 161,055 downwards.
TTATTCCATTAGTTCTATATAAAACCAACATCTATAAGTTCTATATACACTCATTTTCACCTCTGTCTCTAAGATTAGGCACCTATTTGAAATAACCCAGGATTTACACCATCATTAATCCAGAGACCCATGGAAAGGGAAAAAAATGAATCCCTTTCTGTACAATTGACTGGCCGTGACTAATAATAGCTCAAACCCCAGCATTTGCATTATCTGCTGTAGTCTGAAAAGAACACCATGTTAAAAATGACAATTACACGAGACGCTTCAAAACCCCTTGATGAATGACAAATGAAGATGACCTGCAACAGGACTTGAGCCAATCAATTGCTTCAAGATGTTTTCACTGGTTGACCTCCTTTGTACAGAAGAGGTGGAAGGCTTCTCTTAACTCTACTTTAAACATTCTGCAACTTGTTCCTATTACCCACAACTCATCCATCTCTGTTCTTTTATTGGTGTCTTTTATGAAACCTGAACACCAAAGCTGAAAGCTTCTTAACTTACACTGGTATCATTGAAGCAACAATGAGCAGCTGTCAGAGGATCAAAACATCCACAGCTATCATGGTCTTGAAGACAAATTTTTTTTTTTTTAATCTCAAAACACATTTTGTTTAAAAATTGCAGATGTTTACAAGTCATAGGAAGTTACTATTGCATCTAGAGTGATCTTCCAAGATAAAGATTGAGACACAAGAAATGCTGCATATCAATTCAGTACCAAAAGACAAAGGACAGATTATAGTGAAACTAAAATATGTGGAAATGTAATTCCAGTGATGGATTAATGCCCTGTTTTAGGAGTGGCTATACTCTTTTGTAAATAACTCTCGTTTAAACCATACTATTTCGGTCAGCAGATGAAAGCAAACCTCTGTTTTGGTAAATCATGCAAATGTCCTAAGAGATGTCCATTGGAATCATTCAATGTGAAAACTTCACAAGAAGAAACAGTTCAGGATGAGATAACACCTTTATAGAATGGATTTGTGACAGAGTCTGGGCAAGGAAAACAGACTTCTAAGAGCAAGTAACTTGTGACCATAGATCTTCAGTTACAATGGCCGTTTGTAAAAGATGGAAAAATAGGGCCCCCCTCCTCATTAGGTATGTTCTGTGACAGAGGAAACAGGAATTTGCCTTTCCTAAAGCTAAATTAAGTACAATTACACGGACTTTATGTAACAATGGAGGCAACGCTTGAAAGCGTAAACAAGCAACGCAGGTTCTCCACTGGAGTATCACAGTATCACAGTATTATCCAGGTTGGAAGAGACCTCATAGATCATCAAGTCCAACCTGTCACCACAGAGCTCAAGGCTAGTAGTTTGTGTATCAACTGTTTCGTTCTTCTGGAAAGCCTCCACAATCTCAGTCATTTGACTGAAGTATCATTGGTGGGGATATTAATGATACCAATTGATTGAAAGATGGACAAAGAGTTTTCCAGTAGCTTCTGAGTAATAAAAAGACATTATAAAAGAAGAAATCTGCGCAATTCTTCAACTTGCAGTTTTCTGCTGCAATTTGGTAACTGCCTGTTCCAATCCAGGGATGCTCTAGTTGCCACCTCTGTAATTTCTAGTTATAAGGCATTAAAAGACACTTTTTAAAAAAGCCGCATCTCACTTCCTGGAGCAAATACCTGGATAAATGTTAAACTGTTTAATTCTCAGGAAATCAGGGTCTCAGTTTTCTCACTGCTTTGCTGGTCACTTTCAGGATAATAAACCTGTGAAATGTGCAGTCTCAGGGAGGGATTGAGGATGAACTGCTCTGGTAGCTCCTCCTTTTATTTGTGATTTATATTGAGAGATCAGAAGCATAAAGCACTTGGCAAGCACAGTCAGTATCTCCAACTCAGCCTGACTATTACATAGAAAAAATCAAAGCTGAGTTACCCAGAAAAATATTGTATTGTCAGTTCCCAACAAGTTGGTTAAAACAAACCTATTTAATAACAACTTAATACACCCAGACATGTACTGCAATAATGTAGTTGCTTTCTTGGAATTATAAACCAACATTTTTAGAAATGACAGGAAAATATTAAAAAGTCTTCTTTCACACTAACATTTTAGTACTTTGGAGGACAGGCAAATCAGTGCTGTGGAATGACAGCTCTGATCCAACCTCAACGCTCTGTTTAATACCTCATTAACTTTGCTACCACAGATATAATCCTTTCATGGCCAATGCCTAGATAAAACAACATTAAGAAAACCCTAAACCTTCATTATGTCATAAACAAAGCATTGGCACGTTTCACTTCCCTCATAACAAAAAAGAAAAATTGGTCTCCTATGTCCATTTATCACCCTTTTAATTGAATAAATAGATTATTGTCATAAATGTAAGAGCTAGATTAATGATAAAACATACAAAATCATCAGCAGAAAGATGTTAAATCTGAATTCTGTCCTCAAGAAAATCTTCCTGAATTACTGTGTGTCACTGTGTCAAAGATCAGGCCACCAAAACTTTTTTGTGCAAAAATTGACATAAGATTTTAAATTAAAGATTTCGGCAGAGGAACTCTACAAGAGGCCCCCAAATATACATAAAATGTAGAGCGGAAATCACAGAACATCAGGGACTGGAAAGGATCTCAAAAGAACATCTTGTCCAATCCCCCTGCCACAGCAGGACCACCTAAACCAAGTCACACTGGAACACATCCAGGCAGGTTTTAGATGTCTCCAGAGAAGGAGACTCCACAACTCCCCTGGGCAGCCTGTTCCACTGCTCTGTCACCCTCACTGTGAAGAAGTTCTTTCTTGCATTTATGTGGGACCTTTTATATTCCAGCTAACATCCATTGCCCCTTGTCCTACCATTAGATGATTCTGAGCAGAGCCTGGTTCCATCCTCCTGACACCCACTCTTCACGTATTTATAAGCATTAATGAGGTCACCCCTCATTAATGCGATTTGAGCAGCTAGATGAGTGGGCTCTGTAACTGTAGAGGCCAGCATTGTCACTGAGCTCTGCACTTGTGTTAGTCTGAAGAGAATTGGGTCAACCCGGAGAATTCAGGATGGTTTCACATACAAAACAATCATTTTTTTATTTATTTATAAAGATTTATCTTCCACTGTAAATTAATCATTGAAATGTAGGAAAGGAAGGCTAAGAGCAAACATGTTGGGCAAACGCATGAGCACATGATCCATTTTAACTCACCTGAAGGGAGCGGCTGCCAGAGTAAGGCTCACACTATGGCCATCCCTGTGCTGTTCATGGGACAGAGTGAGACAAGTTTTTCAAGCTGTTATGCCTCACTTAGCCAGTTTGGTGGGGACTGCACATTTCTAGAGCTCAGAGACAGGGATGAGGAAAGGGAGAAGCGCAGTAAAAAGGATTTTTCCCGTTTCTGAAGAGTATGAGGGGAGTTATCTCAGGAGGTACGAAAGACCAGAGAGATGACACCAAGAGTCCTTTCACAGATGGCAAGATGAGTTGCAAATGCCTTTATGAAATACTGTGCTGCCTCCTAACATAAATACTTCTTTGAGCTGTTTGAAGTGCACAATGGAGAGACCCCAAAAAAGTAAAGGGATTCACACACAGACATAATTTTGTGAGATTCAATTACTCCTTGATCTGCCTCTTTCTGAGAAGAAATGTGAACATGGATTGGAAGATTGGAAGACCGCAAATACAATGTGCAAGGTTCAAAGCTTCCACTTCTCACATGCCTTAGTTAGAATCTCAAGCCTGAACCTCTGAAAATTACCCAAGTGTTGAGGTAATTCTGTTTTGAGAAAAGCCTACATTTTTATGATGATATTTCCAGTGAAAACCCTAAGAATACCCAATTAGCTCCTATTTAGTACAGTGTGAATGCACCATAACAACCATCCCTCCATGTTGCCTATGAAACCCGCTGAAAGAATCTCAAAATATTAAATACAGAGGCTTGGAGCATTCTGCAATGTGCACAGTAGTTTAAAACATGGAAAAAAAATGCTGAAATCTTAAACACTCTTAAATTATGTATAACAAAAGTGTACCACACAGTGAGAAACAAGCACAGAGCTTTCATATGCTCACGGGAAGTGCTATGCAAGGTGAGTAAATCCATAGAGACCCTTGTAGGGACTCATGCCATACCTTTTGAGAAAGCTTTCTTTTGTCCTAAGAACCAACAACAAAGTAACTGCATTTATAAGAGATTTCTTTTTCCCTCCCCTGTATATCTGCAGCTAAATGCAAATTGTAAAGCCCCTGGTTTGCCTAACTACCAGGCTCAGTGGGGAAACTTGTCACTTAGAAAAATAAAACAAATCAATGTTGGTTAAAATTTGTCACCTTCCTTGCTCATTCTTCCCGATAGTCCTAACCTATGAGTGGCTACTCTCCTTTCTCTTCAGATCCTTCTCTAAGCTCTCTCATCAGGATTTCAAAGTTAGATGATCAAATGTGTGGGGAGGCACCTAATTTCTCACAGGCACTTCTGAAAGCTCCTGACTAGGTCTACAGTGAACAATTTTCTTTCTTTCTCCCTGCCCCCACCCTTTTGCTGGCTTTTGATCTTTAGAAAGCACAAATGCCATTACAGTGAATAAAGTCATAGCCCACAGAGTCAATCCCCTACTATTTACCACTTTCCTCCCCACCCCCCTTCAGACCAAGGCTCTAGCACAACCAAGCCAGTTAAGTTGGGCTAAGATAGAGCAGCAGGTATCACCAGCACTGTGACAAATGAGAATGTGTGTCAGGGGAGACTGTTTAAACAAACAGTTGGATGCTTGGGAACGCAGACAGAAGACCTAAGATCCTGCTCTTTTTTTCCTTTTTCTTTCTCCCTCTGTCTTCAAAACAGAAGATTGCTGTGAACATGAGCTGATGAAAAGAATTCAAATAGTGCTTTGAATAGTGCCACTGGGAGCGTCACTGGAGAATTACAAATTGCTGCTGGAGACACCAGTCTCCCTTTACAGAAAGTTAACATAAAAGTACACATATCTTCTTTCTATAAGGTACTAACTTGTAAATTAACCTTTAATGGAGTATAAATGATGTCCTGAAAGAACTGCTTATGCAGCTATATTTATGATCTAGAAAATTGCAAATATTTACAAGATTATAGGTGTTAATGGTCTGTCAAAAATGTTTGTATATTGTACATACATTAAACCTCAGTTTAAGACCACCCTGCTATAAAGACCACCCCATTTCTTGTCTCATATAGAATTTCACTTTGATTCTATATATTCCACTCCTTATAACGAGGCAAGGCCCCAGCACACACTTAAACCACTCTAGACAAGGAAACTCTCCTTCATAGGATCCACTTTTTTTTCCCTCTGTTCCCAGATCCTCTGTGCAGCTCTCTACTAGCTGATTTTATCATGGTTATTCCCCTTTGCTAAGAGATCTGAAGAACATTCCAAGTTGCTCTACTGATCATGACACATTCCAAAGGTAAAGAAACGCTGGAGGAGGCAGCGGATACAGCCTCAGGAGAACCAAAACTTACTGCATTGCAACACAGGCAACAACTCCAACTCCCAACACTCCCGACTCAGTTTCCCCATTGTGCTAGAAAACAGTCACACTTTCAATGAAGCATCTTTAGCATCACAGTGTCCTTCTCTAAGAAACATATTTACTGTTCAAACACAGGTCATCAATAAAGAAAACAGATAAACCAAATCCTGCTGTCTGGCCTCTCTGAAGACCTCTGTTTCCAAGGGCTTCTGCTGCTGTCCACACAGCAGGTGTACCAGCAAAGCCTTTCATCTCCCGGGTAGAGCAAGCCCCTTTCCCTGACCCAGCACTTCCCCAGTAGCCCCCTATTCCCCACAGCTCTCTCTCCACTAAGCTGCTTGTTGTTCTTTTATCTCACCACCTGGGTGCAGCTAATTAATCACATGTGGGGCTACACCCCCAGCTCCTTCACACAATGTTCTCTCCCTGTGGCTCAGGAAAATTCAATTTCTACATTCACATCTCAGGTTTGAGGTTCCGTCTTTTTCACCAAGCTCATTACTTAACTGTGATTTTCCTTATAATGATTTCTAATTGATGTTTTCTTCCAGTGCTACAGTGAAATACAAAAAACATTTTCCCCTCTTTGAGTTAACAGCAAATTCTATATTTCTCTCTAATTTAATTTTCCATTGGTAAACAGTTATTAATATATCTTTTCCAGACATAACTTATAGTGACAATGATTTCAACAAAAGCTATTTCATGTATTTGCTATTCAAAGTGAGTGACTCTCTTGTCTTCCCATCTATTACAACTTCTTTTCTGGGCAACTCAGTAACTGTCTAAGTCATACATTTGATTTGGACTTCTGAATTAAATTTTTTTTTTCTGCAAATACAGTCAAATCAAACCTGTTGGAACTTGTCGGTTGTGGTTGTGAGATTACAAAGATGTCAAAGTTCAAATTTTGAAAAAGGAAGAACTTTCTTTGCAAATGTACATAACTGAAACCACTTTCTTCCTCCAAAGTTGTTACAGTTTTCAGAACTCGCTTCAGAAACATCAGTGCCTTCACACATCAATACAGCTGGGGAAAAAATAAATATTTTAGGAACAAATACTTGGGCCTCTGCCCAGGTTTTATTACAACAGATTATTTTCCTTTGTAATTTATCGCTTGCTGTACTTTACCTGCTTCGATGGCTGAAAAAAACAAGGTCTTCTTTAGGACAAAAAAGTCAAAGGCAAACTTGAAAAGGCTCCATCCCCACTGACCTCATGCACGTTTTTATTGATATCAAATTGCTCCTAATTTTTTGCCTTGCCATTTTCATTTTTGTACTTGCTGGGTCAGATCTTCAAGTGATGTAAACTGGCATGGACCTAATGGTTTCAATGAGGCTATCAGAGTTGAGGATCTGGCATTAATTATTGGGGATTTTCTGTGATCCAGTGAGATAATGTAAAAGCAGTTTCTCTCCTGACTTTGAAGCCTAACTATCTGTAAGCTGCTACAGAGCATTGTCCTCAGTGAACTGCTATCAGGAAAACATTAACTTCTAAGATTTTACATAGACCTTCAAATTACCTAATTATTTTTATGCCATGATCTGTTTCAAGAGAATAGTAGAAGTTAACTTTCTCACATGTTATGAAACATTTAATTTTCCTTGGAATACAGAATTTGCTTGGATCAGTGAAATGATTAGTTTCATTTTCAATTTTAATGCTGTTTTACACAGAACAAGCTGTCTTATACCAGTTTGGCTGCTAATAGGTGACTCAGCAATCAACAACGTTTATACAAAATACGTATGTATTTGGTTTTCAAGTGCTGTATTTGAACTCTTTGTTTGGCTCCCATAACCAGAGACATGACCAGGTCCCCAAGAAATCCTCTCATCAAAGTGTATAAAAAGTGTATAAAAGGTATAGTTTGAATCAGTCTTCTCTAAGTTTTCTTCTATGATTAGTCAATCAAAAGCTTTTTATACCAGACCCTACATAACTTTCTGAGTTTTATTTTTGCAGCCCACTAAGTTATCTTCTGGTTTTGGGGCTTTCACTGAGTAGAGAACAGAAGACCAAGACCTCTAGCAGACAGATGACAGTTTTGTTGAAAGGAAACACTGTGCATATCATACAGATCCTGTGCTTGTAATGGGTGTTTTCTATGTTAAATAAAAACATTACATATTATGTATTTATAACACTGTTTAAGAACAAGCAAAACCTCCACACAATCATGAGTCAATGCGCTTTGAAGCTTCTAGTGTTAGTTTTCAAAGACAAATTCAAAGATCTCTCTGAGTAGATACCTAAATGCCTTTTTATTTTCTCTGATCTTCAGGGCACTAAGCTATAAATTTCTGTGGATATTGTTGGGTTTCTTGCAGTCAATATTCATTGGAAGAGGGCTTACACCAATAGATAGAAACATCCTTTTTTACCATGTCTAAGCTTTAGTATTTATGATTATTTCTTCGATTTTTCAGCAGTTTTATTTGGAAGTGTATACCCAGCATTGGTGTCTTCCTTCTTGATCGTGATGTAGGGAGTGATTGTGGACCTTGAATGAACCAGTTGATTCCAACAGCAATTAAGTGTCTTAGTGGACCTGAACCCTCACATTCCTGCATTCAATTTTTTTTTGCCTCTGTTAAAGGAGAATAAACAGCTCTTCCTTTCCTCATCTCTGTATGTTCATATTCAGTCTGTAAATTCTTCAGGGCAAGAATTCTGTTAATAAATGTTGGTTTAGTGCCTACTACAATGGGCATGTGCTCACAGTGAGGTAGTACTGTGCTACAAAAAACCCCAGTAAATATTACTGACAGTAAAAATACAGCTCGTTGACTAAAGGTGCATGAAAAGAATTTTGTCCTGTAGGCCATCAAAGTTCTTAAAAATTCATATGTCAAGTATTGCCATCTGAACTAAATTAGTTTTGTAGAACTAAGATTTCATGGCAAATAAAAATAGTATATCATCTTAATAAAAGCATCATGTGCAAAGGGAAAATAAAAGCAAAAAAGATATAATTTTATAGTACTTGCACGGTTCTTCTTACTCTGAACTGAAATTCAAAACTACCAAAAGAAGCAGCCATCAAGAGCCACATAATCAATCTGCTGCAAAGCTGGTGCTGGTCTCCAACTTATTTGATACAAAGGACAGTGGAAACAATAGGAAAGTTTGCAGGAGTGTAGTAAATAACTCTAATGCTTTGAATTGCAAAGGGTAAGCAGCCTACCAAATGTATTTATCAAAGTCATATTGGGGGAAAGAAACATCACCAAACAGAACAGTGCAAGCCAGATGCTGGGAGATTAAATGGGGTCAAAAATGCAACCCTAATTTTCATAACATCCTCATAAAAATTCTCAGGAAACTGCTCTCTAAACCTGTTTTGTAAGAGATTTTTTTTTCAAAGTTAAAGGGGAGGTGCCGATTGAGATTCTACTGAATAAGGTCAGAATTACAGAGGAAGGGAGAAATAACCTGTTCATTAAATAAAACTAAGAGCATAAAAATCAGCACAGAACAATGGCTAAAAGTAGCTGATAGTTACGTCTAGACTTGTGAGATTAGATTTACATCTTTCAATTTGCACTTGTCTTGAAGGTTTGTGTCAGAGACAGATCTTTGACTCCCCGAATGAAGGAACCAAATTATTGCATAGAAGAGAATCAACACTGTTGACTCTGATGAATTCCCCAGACTTGCCACTAAATGAAAAAATAAAATAAAGGCTTTTCTAGTATTTTCAGTTCCTTTCAATCCCACTGTCACTTCCCTTTCTTAATACCCACCATCTGCTGAGCACACAGAGTATATAGATATGCAGGACATAGATGCTCAGTACATAGATACAGTGGTTTTGCCTCATCTTCCAGAAATGAATTTCTTCAGCCTCTTTAACCTAAGCACAGGTGTAATGAGTAGGAGCCACACACGCACTGATGGAAGACGTCCCAGGTTGTTTCCATGGAACACGGGTTTTAGCAAAAGGGAGGATTTTATTTTGAAGGAAAAATTTTAAATGGAATCCCACCCTGCCATGCAAAGGCCAAGACACCAGAAGCTCTCAAAAAAGTAAATTAAGTCCATGTTATCCATTATCTCAAATATAATTATGAAGACCAATAGAAATTAAAGGAAACAGATTTTTTTACATCCTCATGATGGCCTTTAGCTGCCATTCAAAAAGCCGTCTGACATTTTCACTTATCACTAACAGTTCCAATGCCACCAGCACTAGGACAATGCCCAAAGCAATGACAGGCATTTAATTTGCAGGCTTTCATATTGCAAAACAATGCAGGAAAGGGAAATAAAAACTTAACAAATTGGTTGACAATTTTCTTTTAGACTCGTCCCTTTCATTTCTATCATAGCAATTTACCTCCTGCTGGCTTGCAAAAGAAACACAGTGTAATTAATTTGCTTTAGTGGGCAGTGAAGGAATACAGAATGCAAATATGAGAACCATAGCTTTGGTGTATTTGGGCTGACAGTCTAAGCTGTAATTATTATCTGCCAACAATTTGCAAAAAAGTGTAATTTCTAATGCAAATGAGTTTTTGGAAGAGCAGACAATGAAGTTTTAAACAAGTAAAAAACCAGCTGCTGCTGAGCTTACTGGCCATATTCTTTATGTAACCGTGGTATTTAAGAAGCTGATAGGTTGGTAGGACACAAGGTATAACTCCATGTAGAGGAGTGACTGCACAGTGCAATTTATTTCCATCAATGATTAAAATAATCTACCATGCTTAGAAAGATCATTTTTCTTCTGTGGAGTTTGGGGATTTTTTCCACCCTGTATTTCACAATAAAACTAATTCCTAATACTGCAACCGAAGCACAAATTACAACTCTCTCCTAGCTATTCAAAGACACCATAGCTGTTAAATTTACACATAATTTAATTAAACATATACATGGTTATGTTTTGTGTATCTACAGCCTCTGAACGAGTTGATACTCGAGGCTGCCCTACACAAATAGGATCCGTGTGTCACTTATTTTGTGTGTCATCAGCCCTAGTGTAGATGTGCTGCAGAAACTGATCAGTTTGCTAGTCCCATGCGGTGTGTTGGAATAACAGACACACCCAGGGTTACGCTGAGGCACAAGCACAACAAAAGCTGGAGCACCAGGAGCACTTCCTCTGGCAGCAGGGTTGACTTGAGGTGTTTCTACTCTCTGTCATCTCTAGTTCTGTCCCCACTAGTGCCCTGTGTTCTGCCATAGCAACTGTTTGTGTCTGCAACTGCTGTGTTCAGCTAAATGTAAGACATATGGGGTCCCTATGGTAAGTCCAGACTGAAACACTTACACATACTCTGCAACACCTGTGCAGGCAGCTCGACACCTTGCAAACATCATGTCAGACCTACTGTATGGGGTATAATTGTTCTGCACTTGAGGCACAGAGCAAATCTATGTGTGCAGGGGAAACGTATACAGAGCTTGTGGAACAGGTCAGATGCTTCCTGAAAGACGTGACTTACTGAGTGAGCGCAGCCTGAATTGAAAGCACATGTGTGGTAGGGCATGTCTGTCCAAAACTTCCAGAAAGTGTCAGATCTATTGCAAGCAGACAGCAACTGCATAGTGCACGTGCACTTACTCCAACATTTCATGAAAGAACCAGCTTGCTACAGCTGGGACACATGGGACACAGTCATGGACACTCTGGTTGGTGCCGTGTTGCCAGAAATCCTAGACATTTGCTGTATTTTTAATAGCTGTAATTAATATTATTTTATTGCATAGTTTTCATTCAGAAAGAGGAAAATCTGGATTTGAGGTATCCCAGATTTCTTCTTCAGTCAACTCCAGTATGAAAAATTCTTTCCCAATGGAAATCATTGAGTCACTGTAATGACTAAAATGCTAAAGCATGTCATTTGTATCTAGTCTGACATACGACCCAAGTACAACAGCTACACATTCCCATCCTGGAACTGTGAGATAATGGACACGTATAGAACATGGACAAAGTTTCTTGGAGCTGTGGGATACTTAATCCATCTCGTCATATGCTTGGCTACACTCTCACTGCAGTGTAAAGGAAGAATTCTCACTCCTTCTCGTCTTTACTTCAGCTTGCTGTGAAATTACAAATTTGATTCAAAATAACGCAACTGACAAAAAAGCTTATCGTAACATGGACATGATGCAGAGTCCATAGAGGTTCTGACTTAAGCTTAAAGCTGATACCAGTTAATTTTTCTTCTTGAAGCTAAACAACCTTCCTTCAACTACATTCAAAAGCTTTCCCTAAATCTAAAACCTTCTCTGCAGAGACCACTAGTTTATAGTCCTTCCCACACACAGCACTTCTGTTTGTGAAGCAACTAGAAATGCGATTTTGAACCTATCCCTGTGAACAGAGGAAGCCAGGAAAATATAAACTTGGTATTTGTGCCAAATTTGTTTTGCCTGATGTGCTATTTGCATGCTAAAATACAACTGGATCGATGGCTTTTGCAGATAAAATTTGAAACCTGGAATGTGCTAAGTAATTTGCTCTACCTGCACATTCAACTTAGCTGCTTAAAATTGGGGTGGTGTTTACTGTCACACCCAGGGCATGTGGGCTTGGATTTCAAGCAGTGGTTAAGCTTAAGAAATCGCACGCGCAGATGGAGAAGTGGCGTGGAACGCTGGGCCGCATGCTGAGTTTGGGAATGGGGAGAGCTCCGTTTTATTCTGATTATAGGACTGTGCCCAAGTCGCTTCCAGATTCTCTGGCCCCTTCCACCTCATCCGTCATCTATCTGCACAGCATGCTTGCTCTTTTACATGCAGTACCTCACAAAATAGGGCCTGTGGGTGATCCTGTAACTGAAATAATATTTGTACAATGCTTCTTGCTTATGTTTATCAAGATATGTTCCCTCCGTGATATTCTAAGTTTATTATTCGAGAGATGGCAATATATAACTGTCAAACTCACAGAAGACATTATTATCGTCATTCCCTGGGGCAAAAAAGTCTTACAAAGATGTTAACCACTAATGATGCCAAATGCCTTTTGTTTCCTTTATACTCTCTAAATCTTTTAATACATCAAATACAAATAACTTTTCAAGCTTCAATTAATATATTTATCTTATTATTTTCACGTGTAGCAAAGTTGATCTCTGGTAATGTATCTCACTACTGCACATGTCTACACCAATTTTTAAAACCACAATTTCATACATTTTTCTATTTCATATGGGTTTTGATTATTATGGTATAGGCCATCAGGATTACTGGTACTTGAGAGTTTAATTTTCTCAATCGTCTATCAACGATGCAGAAAGGGAACAGAAGTTATGTTGCAAGTGAATACTGTGAATGAAGACTGATCTAAAAACGGTATTCGTGCTTCCTAAAAGATCTGAACAATATGACAAATGGGGAAAAGAGTATGAATAAAGACTAGAGCGTTTTTGACATTATCTGAAGGCCAAAATTACAGTTTTTATTACAAACATGTTTAACTATCAGCTGCCACACAGTCTTTTTGGAGCTACAAGCCAACACTCCCTGGTTAAAGTCCATGTCATCGGCAGAGTAAAACACACAGCTCTAAACCCTAAAATGTGTTTAGCATTCTGGTCTTAACCCTGGAAAACATAAAGCATCTTATTTTCTTTAACTTCTCATAAGTCTAAGTGGTTCCACTGAAAAGAAGGAGACCATGTAAATACTTCAAAATTAACTGGAAACTTAGGTAGGCTGCTGGTCTGGGACCAACAGATCCAAAAAGTAACTCCCATCCTTGTTTTCAGTTGGAATGATTTATACAACCCAGCTCTGTACAAGGCTTGACAAAATGGCCTGCAGCTAGCAGGAACACTAGGGCAAAGAATATTGCTCCAAGGAGACTGGGTAAGTTCACATAACAGGGATTAGACCTCAGTTAGCATCAGTTACGTCAAACTTGCTTGCATCTCTACCACTATAAATACGCAGCATTATTAAGAGACTAATATGTCAAATAACATGAAACACTTTGTAAATCAGAGTTTTTGAAGATAAGAGCTCAGTTTCTTGAAATATGCAGCTCGTAATGGAACTGAGAAGGACAACTACATTTGATTTGATAATAAACATGAGAATCGAAGGATACAAACCTAAACTGAGTAATCCATGCTGAGCAATAAGGTGATTGATTCATATGCCTAAAGTATCCCAAAATTCACAAATGTACTGCAATAAATAATCATCAAACATCCATCTTTCAGATGGCATACCTATACATCCAAAAATACTGCTAAATAGTGAGATTTAAAAGGTTTTTCCTTAAAACAGCAAATGTCTCTGCACTATCCTGTTAGTGACGAGGATTCCTGGGCAGAGCTCTATGTGTGCAGGTCTCTTCACTGTTGGTTTTGCACATCCTCAAAGTCAGTGTGTATGTTCTAGTGAGTGGATCTGCCTTTGTCCAGCACCTTTTCTGCACAGCTTCGCAAGTTCCTAGATCCTGAAGATTCCAACTACCTTCTGCTCCAGTATATTCTTAAGTAAAATAACCCAGACTCAATAAGAGTTTCATGTGCTGCCCATTGTGTCTCATGATTTTGATAAATAGAATAACAGAAACATTTAGGTTCATGAGAGCTTTAAGGTCATTGACTCCAACCTTCCGTCTCTCACTTATCTCATACTGAACTATAAAAAAAAGTTAAAACTATAATTTATTCTAAAATTTACCACTTAATGCCTCATTCAAGCAAATTTCATGGTTGGAAAACTCATAACAAAATCTTTTTCAAACCTCGTCTTTTTAGAACATAAGACTATTTCACATGTTTGCATTTAAGAAGTAGAAAATAAAGCTCAGCTCAGCCATGTAATGGGAACAATCTTAAGGCTTGTCTACACAGGAAGTGCAGCTAAATTAGCTGAAAGGTGTGAATTTAAAGTGCATTACACTAGAGTGAACTACAGTCACTTTACTTCTGAATGAGAACATTCACACCAAGCTTTAATACATTTGAACTAATATACTTCAAAATCATATCTTTAGTTAATTTGTCTTAACTTCCTGTGCAAACAAATCCTCTCTAGCACTTACTGAGAGCCACAATATAGATTGATGTGGGTATTTTTATAAATATGCCTATTAACCTTAAGACTCTGAGTCAATAAAATTTGGGATGTTAAATAAAAATAAGAAATATGTCCTTGCATGAACTTCTTAGTGCAATGAGAGTGCAAACACTCCTAGTGTTCCGTGTGCAAACACATAATTAATTTAGCCCTGATTTGTATAGAAGAATCTTAACTAGTCAGTGCCAGATAACAAACCACTTTTGTGTTATAACCGACTATATTATGAATTTATTCCTGAAACAGCTGTAAAATAAATAAATAAATGAAGCTGTACTTCATTTAGACAGAGCATGTACATTAAGTTTCACCAAGAAAGGCTAAATATAAAGGAGTTATATTTAAATTTACCTTGTAAAAAAACAAAGAAAAAAGGGTCTCATTTTCTTCCTTTTCTGGGGGAAGAGTTAAAAATGGAAAGCCATGATTGCAAAGGATGCCTCTAATTATCCAGAGAAAGCAAAACAAGCCTTTGTCTCAGATAATCTGCAAAATCAATACAAACGGTGTTTTTCCTGCCACTGCTTCAGTTAAAAAACCCCACCTTTTCAGAAACAGCCCTTAAAGCCAGCAAACAGAGAAATCCTCAACTCCCCATGGGTGTTTACAGAGTGACTTACTGCTCTGACCAACCAAGGAACAACAGCCTGGCATAACAACCACTGTTCAGCCTGGTGCTCTGCAGACTGACATTGAGCTCAGCTACCAGGAGCCCAGCTTAGGAAGAAAAGATTCACTTTGCAAGAACAGTTAAAAACCAGATACTTTTCTAAGGGAGCTGGCAGAGTGACATTGTGTCCCCAGTACACAGAAAATCCTGATGTAGCCCCACATGTTCTCAAGGTTATACACAAGCCCCTTGATTCCTCCTGGGCTAGCCTCTAAGTCCTCCCTCTCTTTCTGGAAGCTGATAAACAGCACAATCAGTTCAAAAGGGAAAACACAACAGTGCTGAGACCTTTCATCAGTTTTTACTGATGACTTAGAGAATGGGATAGTGGACCATGAAAAAGGTTCTTTTTGAAAATAGGGCCACTAAAACAACACTGACAGATGAAAAAGTGTAAAATGAATGTTCAGTGTATATTGACTTTATTAGTTTATCAATACACTAAAAGCATGACCTGATTAAAGCACTAGATGTTCTGATCAAGTCAGATACCACAGAGTAGAAATAAGTAACATCTAGCAGATGATATATAAAAATATATTTGCATCAGCCTTCCTAAATATTTTGACATTTTGAGTATTCCCAGAAAAGTTATTTTAGTTAACAGAAGACCTCTGTCAGTTAAAAGCTTCCTGCAGTGCCTTGATAATTTTGCTCCTACAGTTTTACACAGTAACTCAAACTAAAAGTACTGTATTAACAGGGGGGCAAAGCCATTTACCGTTCAGCATATTGTAAGAGACTGTCCCTACTCAGGCATCCTGGTACCATGTGCTGCACTTTACACAACCCACTTGATTACGAGACTATCTAGGTCTGCTTTATGGCTTTTTCTGAGTGCTGGCTGTTGCTTAGACAACACTCAGCCTTGTGCTTTGAATCCTAGTCCAAGCCACAGTCCTCTTTTAGATATTAATTGTTTTTCTGAGTTTTCCTAACCAGGCAGCTAATTTGGAGCACTCAGCCTTTGCACAGGTTTCCTGTATTCTGCATTTTGTGATGCCTGGGCTTTTAAATCATGGTCCATTTCCATGATGAAAGCCAGTCACAAACTTAAACTCTCATATATAAAACCTGACCAGGAGGTTAAGAGTCGGCGTTGTAGGCAATAGGAGTGTGTGTGGCAAAACTGAGCTCTTTGTCCCATAGGCCCTGTTTGTGTGGTATTTTACTCCTCCCACATCTTCATCTCCAGCATGTTCTCGTCAAAGCCCTTAATTCTCTTATGTGCCATAGAATAAGTCCAAGAGAAAAGGCCAACAGTACAGCGACAGCAGATTCCCTTTTTGGGGATGGCCCTTTGATTTTCTCCCGAGTGGGCACTTGCCAAGTTAAGCTAAGCAGACAGTCCAAATTCGTAAGCAAAAGTCTAAGGTTATTTTCTGTTTGTGCAACAGTTGCTCACTCCTGAACTCTTGGGGGTTCCATAATCTTTCTCACAATTTCCCCCAAATTAGGCTGTTAATATACTTCAAGAATTTAATCTGATTTGAAGTTTGGTTGTTTTGCACTCTCAGCTTGTTAGAACCGTGCTCACGGCAAGGGCTTCTACTGTGTTTTACACTAGGGTGATAAGCAAGACAGCTCCCATCTCTGATGCTGTCTATGTCCTCCCGCTGATGCTGTTCTCTTCCCCTCATTTTAGCTTTATGGAGTGGGGAAGTTTGCATTTCAGTGTTCAGTTATTCCTCCCTCCTTGAAGTTTACACCAAACTGTTGGTATTCTATAGGAGATCCAGACCCTGCATGGACTAGACTTGACTCAGTGGAAGAAGGACAGCTTTCTCTTTTGCTTGGCAATATAAGTCAGGGACATCATGTGCATTCAATAAAGTTTTATATAAATCTTGATCATCCCAGTTATCACATCCTAGAAATACAGAAAAACCAAAAAACCTTGTAACAGCAAAAACATGAAAATACACCTGAGACAGGCTGTGTCTAATTCATACCACGGAGCTAAAAGCTAGAACTTTAACGTCAGTGATTATGCCCGAGACATTTAAATGGTTTTAAATTATAAGTCTAGCAGAGTATTTTTCTAATAATAAGCCATTAATTCTGGCAGTTTCAGACTGTCTGAATCTAGGTATATAAACTGTAGCTGCATCAATCAGTGCTGTGTGTCTGGCTATTTCAGGCATTCCTTGTTAGTGCAAAGAAAGAACAGTTTGTCCACCAAGCACAACAGCAGCTGAGATTCCCGTTGATTGATAACTAAATGTGCTGTAGAGAAAATATATTCGGATAGAGCTGAAGAAGCAGGCACAGCAAAGACGTAATGGGGGCGGAGGAAAGAGAGATGGAATTGGCCACAACAGGAAATTCCTTCTCACGAGTCTTCCAGCTAGCTGACAAGATGGATTTCATTCCTGCAGGTAACAGAGCTTTTATATTTAATCTTCTAAGACATCTGTAACCATGCAAGTTCCTCACTACACTATACACAAGCTATGTGCAAGCTCAGTTATTGAAAATCTGTTCTTGCTGCTCAGGACATTTCTCCCCTGTTTACTGGTGTGCTTTCACATACAGAGTCCACTGATGTCAACACAACTGGTATGTAAAGTAAGTATGTAATGGGAAGTTACTCTGCCAGTTGGAAAATCCTTTATCGATCACAATTAGGAAGTCTGAATCGGTTTATCAAGCGGCTTGTGGTAGTTATTTCCAGAGAACTAACAATCTTGCTGTTAAAAATTGGCAGAAGTTCACAGTTGTCATGGTCTTTAAGTTGAAGAACCTTATTTTCAAAGCTTTACAATTCTAGCTAGGAAAGGAATATTTTCTGCTGTAAATGTCAGAAGCAATAACAAGTGACAAGCAAATTTCAACTCATTTTCAGTTTGGTGAAAATTTCAGGTTTTGGGTTCTCAGCCAAATGTCTGTCTGAACTTCTGAGCTTTGACAGCCTGAAAAACAAGTTAGAAGTTTCAGAGCAACAGATTTCTACCATTTGCAAACTGTGAAAATCTCGGCTATAAATCTCTGACAAAATTTGGCCGAGATCCCGATTTTGCAGATCAAGTAGGTGAGCATCACTACAGCAGTAAGTAACACAACTTTGGAATTTCCTATGACATTAGTCTCTCTTCTAACATTCATTGAATCAGTATGGAAGCACTTCTTTCCTCCTATGCAGTAAAATACTAACGTGTGAAGTTCACTTTAAACAGGCACAGACTTTCTGTCAAGGGCATAAAATTTTAAAGTGCAACACACGTTTATCTGAGAGGGACATAATCCTGAAATCAAGATGCCCTGCTGTGAGCTCTGTTGGAAAGTAGTGAGCCAGGCACCTTGCCTTCATTTTAGTTAGGTACATCAGTAGTAAATGCTTCCTTTATTGTCAGTGCAATGAGAAAGCACTTCAGAGTAGCTGAGGCTGGTAAAGCTTGGATGTTGCCCAACTCCAGTGAGGAGATCCTGGGCCCCCCATTTTGCCATCTAAGTTAGATGGTACAAAGACCTTCTGTAGTGAAAGACCATTGTGATCATAGGACCAAACCATGAATTCACAGGTATATCTGAAAACAAATTTGAAAGAGCCATTTCATCTTTACCTGCATTTTATGCAATGAAGCTTTCTTGGTGACATTTGATGATTTTTGTACAGTTAAAATCGAAAGAGAAGGAATTAATGCAGCCCTTTCTGCACAGTTAAGTCATCTGCTTATATTGGGCATGTACTGAAATAGCTTAGTCAGCCAGTACTTGAAAGGGGAGGAGCTTCAAGGGCAGCAGGGATATGATTTTTGAATACCTTTGTGGTAATAGCCAGATTCAGAGATCAATTTTTCAAGAGAAAACTGGGAAAACAATTACATTGAATTAGTTTTTGCCCTGAAAGAGACAAGGCCAGTAGGAAGAGCCCTCTATCAAGACAGTTTATTTACAGATGACAGTTAAGCTTTTGTTTTTACTCCAGTTTGGTTTTTTCCTTAAAGTTCTCTGGTATTGTCTTCTCTAATAAGTTGTGAAAAGCACACAATAAAAGAATGTGGCAAAAGGTTATGCTCTTGAGAAATCAGCCTCCCGGAGTGACTTCTAAATTACAAAAAACGTATTTTTTGTTTAGTCTTTTTCTTGGCAATTTCCATGTAAACTAGAACGATACCATTCCCCATCCCATCAAGCTACATCATTCTTGGAAGAAGAGCTACAACATCCATTTATACAAAAGAACTTGTCTGGAACCAAGTAGGAATGAAAATTGGATTTATTCCTCTAAAAACTTGTTGTGTGACCTAATGAAGAGGCATTACTCCATTCCTGGTGAACAGAGTTAACTCAAGGTTTGCTTCAACAAGAATTGCTGTGAAGAGATTTCCAAGAGATGGAACTAGGAATGGCTAGAGGGAAGCTCAGATTGACACACACTGTGGAAGCTATTATTAGTAAAAGTAGTTTTTGTATGGGTCAGTGTCACCTGATGATACTAACAGTTTCCTCACTCCAGTTAAAGCCAGGTCTCAGCAGAACGTTTCCAAATAACAAGATAACAAATGGATGTTGGTTGATCTGTCTTCCCTAACCAGGAAAGAGGGGAAGAAAGACCTCATTCTCTTTCCTTCACCCGGAGGACTGATAACAAGGTGAGTCTATTTTTAACCCCTTTTTCTTTTCTCTCTTGGTGTTTCCAGTTTTGTACTGAAAAACAATTCTGTTTACCTTCACTAAATGACTTGTGTATTGCGATATTAACCTTGCCTGGGGCAGAAGCAGGCACAAGCAAGACCTCTTTTGCTCCTGTCACTGGAGGTGATGGACGCAGATAAAACGACTACTGTTGAAGACTGATGGTACTATGTGTTCAGATTTGGGAAGAAACATCTCACTTAGTCAAAATATCCTACTGTCCCACTGTCAAAAGTCAGACCAGGAAATGCCTCCTGTATTTCACATATATTGTTCCCCAGTTCAGAGGTCACAATTTTGCCAAGGAGCCCATGAGGTTTGGCTGCTGCGGTTCCAATTAAACATTTCAGTTTGCTGTGTTTGATCATTAGATTTCAAAATAAAAAGGGAAAGAAAATTTCAAAAGAGAAACATGATGCTGTGTTTATAAAACAATGAGAATGTAGCAGTCAAAGTGAAGACCTGCTCAGGTGTCTGCTTCATGTGAGCACTTTTTAATCTTTGTATTTTTAGTTACAATGAGCATTTACATTAAGTGGAGGGGATGGCTGCAGAGCCTTTAGGTCCTATTCCTACACCAACAATACTTTGCTGTTGCACACAATTGCTTTGGTACACTGAAACAGAATTGTTTGGGAAAAAAAAAAAATCTTCTCAACCTTTCCCATACACAAGGGCTGCATTTAATTTTCATACTGGTTAGCAAATCATTCATTTTACCACTTCTTCCTAACATGTCTGACCAAAGATGCCACATAAAAGACTTCACTATCAAGCAGGCTAGTAGAAACATGGTAAAAATCATAATTCATTTTTAAACCTCCTATACAGATTAGTCAGATGCAAACTGGGGTGGTCTGTCTGCCACCAGTGATTGTCTTACAGAACATGAAAACAAAACCACAAAGTTGTTGGCAGTCTATTTTTATATTTTCACCCATACAACTTTGGTCATAGCTTCTCAAAAGATGCACAGCTGTCCTCACTTGAACCTGTAGGAGATCTCTGTGTCCCTTTTATGGATTGTGTTTCCTTTATACTCAGCCAGATGGAAACTCAAGGGTTTTTAACAGCTTTGCAGGGTTGCTCTGCTTTTGCCTGTTCATTTATTTCTGTTTCATTTTCTGTTGCATTTGTCTATGCAGGAAATCACTGCAAATTACTCTGAGGTATAAATTGACAGCATACTGATTACTTTGCAGTAACTCCCCATGTTAATCCACTCACCATACCCCAAATTCTTAGGAAGTGGAATAAACTGTCTTGTACTCACGGAATGTTCAAAGTAACCACTCAGAGATGCTGCATATGCTAACACAAATAATCTGACACTTTAGCTTCTTTTGCAGAAATTTCTCTGTTAGCTATTAACTATTTCAGGTGACATTTCCAAAACGTCTTGAGACAAGTTTATTATGTGTCTGCTGGTGCCTGGTTTTGCATGATAACAAACCAGTCTTTCCCATGCAAATCTCAGAGTCCAACCTTCAAATAAAAAAATTAAGAGACTCCCAACAGAGACAGATTACTAAAAGCCTCTGCTTTAAAATACCTTTTTTTCTGAAGAACAAGTTCTTACAAGTTCTTATTTTGTTAAAAGCCTGCTGAACTTCCAACGCTCCCTGTTCCCTCACACACCAAGAACATTGTCACATACACGGTAGAATTTCCTCAGGTACACCAGAAAACCAAGCACAGCAGAAGATCTCAGTAAATCTCTGCACCAAAGCAAAGCCTGTCCCTCTCTCTCCCACTTCCACACTTGCCAAATGCAGGGCATGGTTTGTGTTGCTGCAATCAGCCACTAAAGCTGACAACACAGACCTTGTAAAACTAAAAACTTACCGCAAAGTGGACCTTTACACTTGGCTAACTGTTGATAAGTATTTTTTTCAACTCTACAAAACAGAACTGCGAACAGAAAGCAGAATATCCAGAAAGGAGAAAAAAGCTGGATCATAAGAAAATGACTCTGTTCTTGCAGTGTGGAAGTATGAAGAAAGTGGAGAGAATATACTGGTTGCAAAGACAGAATTATGATCTGTGGAGATCCCTAGTGTGAGAGATTTTAGATTGGGGAAGGAATGTACATTGCAGAATAATTAAACGTTTTCAAAAAAACCCAATTTGTTAATAGATGGAAACATGGCATGTATTTCTGTTATGTTTGTTACCATACTGGTATTACATTTCAGTTCTTGGGGGGAATGCACGTTAATAACTCCAGTTGGAAAAAATAGTGTTGGCAAGCTTAAGGACACAACCCAGTCATTCTGTAGCCTGTAAAGCAGCCAGCATGACACATTTCTACCATAATCTGCAGTCGGTCAGCTCTAAAACTTCAAATTCAAGCAATTATTCTATACTTTAATTGTTTATTTTTATTGCTATAGTTTCAAGAGGCCCTTGCTGAAAAAGGGGCCATATGCTCTACAGACACTTAGCAAGAGAGACTTTCCCTTTCAAGTTTTCAATATAAATAAATAAGGAACAGAGGAAACAGCAAGGTGAAGAGATGGTACTTATGTGTGGGCTGAGTTACACAGTGGTGGAGACACTATTAGCAGCTGACCCTGCTTAATCTCATTCTGCTGTCTGACTATTTGGATGTCTTGGGTTGTACATATGATTTGCATATAATCTCACATTTTTCCTTAAGAACAACAACAACAAAAAGTAAAATTAAGTATGAGCTACTATTTCAGCTACAGTAGTGGGCACTGGAAAGTTCAAGGTTCTGGTCATAAAGACCCTTTGGTTTTCAGCAAGATGGGAAAAAGCATTACCACATCAATAAGTTAACTATCTATTTTAATAAGCTACTTAGTTCTTCAAAACATCCTTTGAAAGGTAAACTCAAAGCTAAAAACTTCCATTATTTCAGAGGCTTGGGGATTCTGTTCCCTTTCTGTCCCAACAAAACCCCTTTATAATATTAATTTGAAATCCCAAGATAAATCTAAAACCCCTATTTAAGCAACGTAGTGGACTACTAACATGAAATAAACAGTCTAGCCATTTGTTGGGGAGTCTGTCACTGCTGAAACCTGGTCCTGTGAGGCAAATTTTGTGAGCAGGATAAAAGTTCCAATAAAGTTGGCTGGGCACTTTGAAAGGACTATGTTACATTACGTATTTTATTGCTAACATATATAAATCAATCAGTGTCCTGAAAGTAGAAGGCTTTTTAAGCTCATTGATTTAAAGTAAGAAAGGCCAATCAGCACACTTCTGTGTGTAAATAGCTGATTTTGATGAGGTAAGACCCATGAGTAGGTGTTTGCAAGAGTAAGGTCTGAGACGTACGATTTACAGAGAGTTTGTCGGGTTTACAACTAAATACACTTTATGTCAACAACTTAAATATGAAGTCTAAAACATCACCTTTTTCAATGGTAGTATTAAGCTCAGTAAAAGTTTTCAAAGGAAAAAAAACTCTGTGCAACAATGACCACACTTATTCTCAACATCCAGTCTCAGTGCCGCACGAAGCTGGGCAGTACTATCACCCTTCTTCTCTCTACAGATTCCTGCAGGGGAATTAGTTTTGAAAGAATTTTAAAATTCACTATTAATCATCTTCATAAAAAACATGCCAGAAACCCGGGCAGAAGTTCATAACAAAATAGCAGAAACAGAGAGGTAATTAATATCTATAAATAATCTTTAGCTGCAGGATATGGAGGTTGCACAAACTCACAATCATTTATCTCACGTAGCTACCTCTGCCTGCAAAGGCACACTGGGCTCTCTGACTGGGTGGTCAGCTAGACTAGGAGAAAATATACAAAAAGATTTGTACTTTTCCCATTGTCATCCCCCTACAGCATCTCTCCTCTAGCTATCCCAAATCCTTCTCTGTTTCTTAGATGATGACTCTAAATATGTAACCCTAACTGGCACTGCAGTCAGTGTAAAATTGTCCCTTTCACAGCTTCACTCTTGCAACCGTGGGTTTAGAGAGCCACGTGAACACACTGGGAGGCATCAGTTCGAGAAAGACTTTTCGCCATTTTGTTTTGTTCCCCAAACAAAAGTAGCAGAGAACCACTGTTGGTCTATAGGGACATAAGGTGATAGATAGGATGGGAGCTGATCACCAAACTGCAGACAAGCAGTGGCAAAACAAAAGCAGTTTCAACATCTCCCAAATAACTTTCCTCTTGCATTGCTCAGAATCTGGTACACTCTTCAACACTTCCTATCATCTTAGGGACTTTTAAAAATGCCTGAAATGTCATGTCTGTAGCATGCCATGATGTAAAAATACATGGCCCACTGTTAAGACATCAAATGTTGCAGATCTCACCCTCCTATTATTATCTGAATGATACTGAGCTATCTTTTGAATGTACTTTAGCTAATATAAACTGTAGTAGTTTAACTGAATTTGGTAGCGCTGACACATGTCACAGCTGAGCCTGTTAACACTCAGACAGTGCCTGAACACTCAGACACCCACTTTCCGCCCTGAATGATGAAAATGATAGAGATAATGAGATAAAAAATACATTTTGTGTCCTCGAAATATTCTTGAAAGCAGTGAACATCCAGCTCTTATGACATTTGGTTTTGATTCTGAATTTACCACAATGGTCAAGTTCAGACAGCATCAGTCTGAGCCTTAAAACATTGTGTAAGAAATCTGAAGAACCCCTTGAAAAGACAACACAGAGACCTTCAGCTGTCCAGGGATGTTGCAGTTTCTTCACAAGCAGTACTGCAACAGAAGCAATCAGATTATACAGAAGGAATTATACAATGCAAGTAACTTCTAAAATAATCTACATTAACTAATTAGATGTTGAATATTTTATAACAGATCCACCCATTCAGATTTCAAAATCCCCTAACAACCATCATCTGGTTTAAATTCCAAGTCAAACAAAGTCAAATGCTATGTGGATTATTCTTAAAGAATAACTTTCTGGCTATATTTTAAATAAAAATTGAATGATTGCCTTCACTTGTGAGCCAAAAAATATTGTCACACCAGACAGAATCCAATAAAAATTGCCAGTTCTTTTCCATATCCTTTTGCAATGACCATAGATCAAATTTTCCATATATAAAATGCCTGGTGATATATAGGGTTTTCAAGAGGTACAAATGGCTAAATGGCAGGTCTAACTCATCATTAACTTCTGAACAAATTTGATACACTTCATTATAATAATTTTTGAAATACAGTCATTATTTTAAACATTATTACAGAAACTTCCCCAAGCACTATAATCACACATTCAGTCAAATATTTTAAACTTTTTCCTTTGCTTTTCAGAAGCAGTGCTCTGACTGCAGACGTCAGCTTCCACAACATGTTATTTTAGTCATTAAATTGTTGGACCTGAAATTCCTATCTATTTCAAGTGACAATCAGACCAATCTAAAGCTCAATTGGGCCTCGAAAAACATTGTGTTTCAGTCTGAGTATCTGCTCCATTTCCCAAAGAACTGGTACTCCCCTGGTGATGCATGATGGCTGTTGTATAATCTTGCCCTGCTCAAAAAAAGAAGCTATAGAATCCAGCCTATACAAGGAAAGATTTATGAAGTGGCAAATATTTGCTTGAGACAATTGCTGACCTCAAAGGAACATCTTCAGGAGAGCAGGCATGCTGAGCGTTGCCATATGATTCACACAAGGATTAGCTCAGAACAAAAGCTGCAGCAACTTTGTATTTAGAAGAAACTTGGATTCAGGTACATCTTCTCAGCTTGACTCCATGTGAAATTTAAATCCAAAGATCATTAATTTCAGCATTGTCAGTATGCAAAGGAAAAGGAGACATTAGCCTTAAAAGATTTAGGAAAGTGTGTTTTAGAATCCCTCTGCAGACTTCTGTCTTTCTCTGCTTACCACCTGAGCTCAGAGCTTGTTTTTCCATTTCTGATGTATTTCTGAGGAAGGCAAGTTTAGACATCAACCTTAAGCTTTGACTGAACTCCTCCAAAGCGCACTCTAAACTCTCAAGGTTTGCTGCCACAGAACAAACCTAATCTGGACCATACATGAGTTGATCCTTAACAAAAGCAGGGCACAAAATCAGTAAAGTACCTTCTTTCAGGTCTCGGTTTTACCTTTTTTAGATCAAAGATAAGTATTTCTTTCCACTGAATGGAAAAATAAGAGCAAGACCGGATGAAAAGACATCATCTAAAACCAAAAAATCATGCAGAATTAAAATCAATTTGTCATAGGAAGAAGAGAAAACAGCTCCACAAATCCCATGACTAAAGAAGCAAGGGATTAAAAATGAGGGTTCTTCATGGGGTTGTCACCAGCACAATGTCCATTAAAATTCTATTGATAAGATTCAAGTAGGAAAGAAGCAGCTTTAGTCTAATTCTTCTCACATGTATATTTGTGACTTTTAAAAAACTCAGAGATAAGAATTGTTCATCCAAACTCCTTGCCAAACTCTTGTTGATATCCCACCTACTCTTCTATACTTTAGAAGACGCATGCGTGCGGCTCATTGCCGTTCAGTTTTTAAGCACGTCATATTGTTATTTTTACATATTAATTACTGGGCAATATGTGTTTTCAGCTCTAATACTTTCTCCAGTTGTTTATTCCGTACAATTTATACCACATCAGGTCAGCTTACACATTGAATTAACACCAAGTGATTATAGAAAATATTGTCATAAATCAGCTTGCAAGGGCAACATGAGCAATGAAGAGACAAAGGCACTAGGTATAGTACACCTTAGAAACTGGAGTGCTCTCATGGAGAGGTTGTCTTCTCAGCAACCTGGAACAAACTAAACCCACTGCTGCAGTGTTTTCCCAGTCACTGTTACCTGTGTTGGTAGGAGCACATCTGCGTAAGCAGCAGTAAGAACTGCATTTGGCCCAGCGGTATAAGATGACTAAATGGGATGTCAAGACAACAAAAGGTTTGGGGTAGTCTGTCAACTTCCAGGGCCTCTATCAGCAAGTAGCTGAGACATTAGTCCCACAGATTCACTGGCATTTGATCCATATGTGTCTCTCTAGCTACATTACAAAGTTTGGCACATAGACATACCATGAGTCAGGGCTGAAAAGACTCAAGGAAGAGACTACTTTGCTGAAAAATACTACAGACTGTGGTCACTAGTCCTGGCTTCTTAAATCCTTTAAGGCTCTCTGAAAATGCCAGACCCGTTCCAGTAGTGGAAACAGCTGCCTAAGAGCTGTTCACCCACCCCATGTTTGGGTCCTCCTTTCTACAAAAAATGCTGAAAAGTCTTTCCAGAAGAGGATGCCCCACTGCCTACCTTCATGCAAGAGTAATGTGTTTTAGCAATGGATCAGATCACTGATACGAGGTAGTTAAGGGGCCGCACGGCATCATACTATCACACCAGTGCTTTTTTCAGGGCTACAGTACAAAGAGCCATGATCCATGCACAAGATAATATATATGATTCACGTTTTGGCCAGAGGTATCTTGGACGAGTTATACTTGTTGATCTCTTAATGAATAAATCAGACTGAAAAAAACCCATTACATTATAAGTCTTGCCTATTACTTGGTGTTGAAAAATCATACATTACATGAAAATGTTAAGACTCAGACATTTGATCTGTATGAGATTATCCTTCTTGCTAAAAGCTAAAAACTTCTCCAACTTCTTGGCTGCCGGCCACATAAATAAGCTTTCTATAAATAACTACTTCTATAGGTCAATCATCATTCATTTCTTTAATCTTTAAGACTAACATCCACTTTTTCTTCCGTTTCAGCTTAGTCTACATATGTGTCTTACACGTAAAGCATCAAGAAATTGAAACCAGTGTTGGCATCAATCTAACCTGCTTCTTCTGCATTAGATCTTGCTTCATATGCCAAGATACGTAGCACTTCAGTAAATTATTAGAATTCTTGTGATATATTTAGTTTCTGAATGAAGTGATGCTTTAGTGTTACTTCCTTGTCTCCAGATTGAGAGGAGGTTTCATTTACATTTGCAGTGCACTTCAGGCACCTGGGTAAAAGGCACAGTATAATGACCGCTAGCAACAGGACAAACTTATTAAAGCTGAAGCACTCAAAGGGCTCTCAGTGGATTATTCATACAAGATCTCTGACAGCAGTCCTGGCAAAAGGACTGAATGAAAGTCAACTCTACCTGGAAAGAGGGTAAAAATGCTGAGAAAGGGAAAAGTTCAGTAGGCACTAAACAGGAACAGGGAGAGTAATTAAGAAGATCAAGATGCAGTTATTTAAAATCTTTGTCACAGAAACCAACCCTAAACCCAGACCTTTCTTCATGTATGATAAAACATACAGATCAAATTGTAATTTGAATTCAAACACTGCCTACTAAATACAAAATATTTTAATCCTGTGCCTTAGCTGGTATCACTGATTCATCCAATAGTATTGTCTGAACTAAAATATAAAAGGAGGGAAATATAACCACAGAGATAAAAGGGGAACAATGAGTTTCTTATATTATTGCTCTAATCTTAATTTAGGTACAGAAGCTAACATTATTCATAAAGGCACAATCATGGCAAATTTTCTTAATTTAAATTGGAGCTAAGAGACAAATTGTCAGTTCCCATGTGCTCAGTAAAGCTCAGTGGTGCTGCACGAGTACAGAGCAGGTGATGTATACAAGATTAGCACTGCACAAGGAATAGGAAGAGTAATATCAGTGCATTATTGGCAGGACTGTGGATAGCTGGTGCATGATACTTCTGCAGCTGCTCTGCCCATGTTACTACCAATGACTATTTTCCCCTGCAGTAATCACACGTGAAATAAGAGCAACTAAGTTCCCCATAGGGGTAAATGCATTCACTGCGACACTGTGAGACTCAACTGTAAGTGTGGAATAAAGGAAGCCTGAATCCAAATGATCAGTACTCAGCCCTATTTGTCAAAATACGAACTAGAGTGCCTAAATTTTAATTTAAATATGATGAAAAATTGTGGCCACAGGAACTTTGTACATTAAATTTGGAAGAAGTGAGCAACAAATTCATCCCTTAAGGAAGTCTCCTACAAAATAACTTACTCAAAATTGGATTAATGAAGATGTCCCTTTTTTATGTTAAATTACTATAAACTTGCAGAGTTTATGCATTAGGTTTTTCCAACTGAGATTGGCAAGAGCTCTGGTAATACGTAACACTTTAGGGACAGAACAACAAGTGATCTTTTCAGTACACACAAAGATTAAATTTCACTATTTTACAGTATGCTGGATTTCACTGAAACACAGCTACTCCTTTAGCAATGCTACAGCTAATTCAAAGGAAATTAACTCTTTTATTTCTGTTATTCATACACCAGCACACACAAATTTTAATGCATGATTGTACAGACACTACATGCACATATCTCCTCTTCCAGACCATGAAGAAAAGCAACTAGAACTATGTACAGAAAAGTTAATCAAGTTAAATCCTCCAAAAAAGAGCAATACTTTATCTCTGATTCTGCACACCTTATCATTAACTTCAAAAGCAAATAGAATTTTGACAAGCAGTATGGTATATTGCTACAGTACTTTACAGTCCTTTCAAGACCCTCATGGCAAATCATCTCCATTTATGGATGGGGAAAGAAAACAGCGAGGTGAGATGTTCAGGGTTATAAAGGAAGTCAGTAGCATACTAAGGACAAGAACTCAGTTTTGCAATGATTGCAAACCCTGACATGCTAAATGCAGACATACAATCCCACCAGTAAACAATGCAAACATCACATTAGTAGCCCTGTTTCAAGCTTACATGCCTATTGGGAAGTGCTGGACACTTCTGGTTGCCAGCCAGTAAACTTTCCCCCTCCTCAGCGTGAACTCTGATTGTGTGCCAGTTCACTTACCCATGATTATCATTTTTTCTGTCTGATGAGCGTAGAACAATTGCCTTTCGAGCACTGGTTAGCTAGAGCCGGAAGAACCGCTTGCCTCCAGCCCAGCTGTCGGAGTCTCCATGCAAGATGCTGTGCAAAATGTTGAGTTAAAAGAAAACACGAGTAGGGGGAAAAGAGAGCTCTCTGAGAACCTCCACATGGTTCCTGTTGCTAAGGGAACCACTCCTTTTGTCTGCATAGGTTAGGAATGGCTGCTTCGTTTGGAGTCTGTCTCTTAAGTACCGAAAACAGCACAACAATTTCAGGAAGAAAAAATCCCCTTCAGAATATCTTATGACCAAAGGAAAACTGAACCGCCTAGAAATTCTTACATTATAACCAGCTATTAATAGTTGATTTGGGTGAGTCCAAAGAGGCTGTGGAACTCATCTGTGCCATCTGATGAGACAATACACCACTGCACACAGTTTAATGTAGTTATTGCAATCAGCTTTGGGGATCAAGGTAGCATATTACACAAAGATAGATCAAGAAATCAGATCCAGTTCACTACAGCAAATGGAGAGGGATCAATACCTAGAAACATAAGCTTTTAATGGCTATTCATCACAGACTATGGAGGAGGTATGCCTTTGATTCCATAGGCTGCCATAAAAATCCAACACCGAATCCTTAGCTCTATTCTCTGTGGCAGCTCTCCCCTGCTGCCGGTCACCCCCCCCAGCCCAGCACTGACTGGGTCCCTGAACCACAAAATGTTTGATTATCTACAGTCTACACAGGCCCACTGGTCTCAGTCCAGTTCAGCATACGGAGCTAAGAAAAGCTGCTTCTTATGTCTACTTCTGGATAAGGGTGATTTCTCTGTGACTCTGAGGTCCCACATTATGAAGAGCTAATAGAAACTATATGAAGAGAAACATTTTGAGTCTCGTCCCAGACCAGTTGCTTGCATGGAGGAAACCTGCCTCTTGCAAAAAGATACTGCACAACAGGTACTGCATTGCACAAGACGATTATATCTCGCTCTCTTTCAGGTGACACCAAAAGCAGCATGCCGAAACACAGAGTGTCATTTGCTTTCTACGAAATTATTTGTTTCAAACCTTAATATTATGGGGTAGAAATGGTCATAGACTTGTGTCCAGATCCAAATTTTCAAGCATGGACTTATCTGAGCCCCTTAACACACCCAGAGAACAATCAGAAAACTGAGTTACTTTATGTCTGAGTCAACACACAAAAGTTCAAAATCTTAGATTCTGAACTTCTGCATCAAAATCTGATTTTCCTCATTCCACCAAAGAGGAATTGCTAATGTCTGTAACGGTGCAGAGAGGTCAGAACTAGTGTAGTCTCACAACAGAGAGATGAGCTTTACTCTGTGCAAAGTAGTTGCTAAGCAAAGCCGATGTCAGTGTTCTCTTTTCTAGAAAGTTGAGCTGGTTTCCACCCCCACCAGTCAGACTGTAGCTCTTAGACAACAGTAGTCAGATAACAGTATGAGACATCTTTGCTTGCACACACAGTCCAGCACTGATTCTTTGACACAAAAACCTGAAGAATTCAGCTGTCACTTCATTGCACATGTGGAATTGTATTTGCAGCATGATACTCATTGCACCCTCCCTCTTTTCCCTCTCACCCCAATGAGTCAAAGCAGGCAAGAATTGCTTTGTAGAGGCCCTTCTGCTCTTCTTTTCAAAAAGATTAGGAGATTAGAGAGGGGAATTGAGAGTTCATCAGAAGTAAACCATTAACATACAGGTTGCTGTTGCATCATTTTTAGCAAGAGACATTGTTAGTAAACCAGTGAGAAAGTTTGTGATTTTATTTTTATTCTATCTATCTATCTATCTATCTAATCTATCTATCTATCTATCTATCTATCTATCTATCTATCTATCTATCTATCTATCTATCTATCTATCTAATCTATCTATCTATCTATCCATCCATCCATCCATCCATCCATCCATCCATCCATCTCTCCATCTATCCATCTATTTTCTTTCCGGGCGTTAATTTGAATTGCTCAGTTCTGCTGTGTAGGTGTATGTGCATACATGTCCTCCTCATGGACAAACTAACATCAAGGTTTGTGCAAGCAAAGGCTCGTGGCATTCTGTGCAATGACAGAACTATAGCTTTTGCCAAAAAATTCTTGACTCACTTTCTGTTGCTGCTTGCAACTCATGGAGCCTTTTTCAGTGTTATTCCAATGACGAGGGCAAAACCATTTGGAACATTCAGAATTAACTCCCAGCATAATAAAACCTTCAACAGTACAAATTAATGAGTGGTGAACCTAACAGTGAATTTTATCTGAGCCTTCATATAGAGTGTTTTGCTGATTGCTCCCATTTTGTCACTTCAGAATACAAAGGTGCTGGGAGCATCAGTGCAGCTTCTTGCTCTACTACAAAAATGTCCCCTACAAAAACAGAAAAGAATAAGTAGATTTTTTTTCCTTATTTTGACAAAGATATTTTCTCTGTTAATAGAAAGTTTAGTGTCTTGTATAGGATATTTAACATTTTCCTATCATTACAAAAGTAACATTATCTTGATAAACTGGCAGTGAGTTTTTAACCTGACTACCACAACACCAGTTTACCCAGCAGTGGATTTCTACTCAGGGACCTTTCTTTGATGCAATAGTAAGAACTTTATCTATTATTATAAATCCCAACTTCTCACAGGCTCAATTGAAAAATTAACTGCTTCTGTTACTGATCTCCTAAAGAGCCTGACTTTGTTATGCTAATTCAAGGTATTAAGAATAATCAGAAGAGGAATTAATTAATGGCTACTTAAATTAACTATTTTTTGTCTCAAAAGTGAACACATTCCCCCAGTCAGAAATTACCTAACACAGTGTGCTTGAAGTTTATTTATTTACTTACGTATAACAAGCAACTGAGCAGCTCACAGTGCATGAAGCTAGGCTATGGAAAAATACATTGCAGTGCTCCTGCTTCAGGGACCTCTCAGTCAGAATTTCAGTATTTTCTGTTTATTATTCAGCCAAAAATATTGAAACTCTCTATCCCCCCAGTCCACAGACTAAAACTGAGTGACCAAGGAAAGATTGCTTGCCTTATTTTAGGTGGTTTAAGAGGAATTTTTAAAATAAATATTTACAAAACTCTAAAAATATAATCTTGTTTTGTTAAGGTTAAGTGCGTAAACACATTACCTGTTACAAATATAGTTCTTGTTATGTAATGAAAAAGAGAAGCAGATGGAGCTGTTGATAGTCTCAATGACAATAGTGCAACATACAGTTGCACAGGAACCAGTATTTCCCTTATAAGGAAAATTTTTCATATTCCCCAATATTTTTTTTCCAGTTGCAACTTGGAATTAAGATTCCAACATGAGAAATTTTTCCATAGGAGGGTCATATTTAAAAGACCCTCTATGTAAAAAACCCCTTTACTTTGAATGAACTGACATGGATTTAAATGACCTGTGAGAGTATGTGTATGGTTGTATGTGCATGTATAAGGTTTCTTGTCCACTTTCGTGAGCCCAGACTCCCATCCTTTGTGGCAGTCTGCCAAACAGGCCAAGAACGTGAAGAAACTTGACTTTCTGGCATCATTCCATGTGAGATGCCGGGGAGCTGAGAGCTGGGAAAGCGGGTGAGCTGGCAGGGAACCAAGCACATTTCCATCAAAAATTTCATTGGAATAGACATTTTCATGCAACGTGTTAGGTTTTGGTGAACCAGCATTAGCTGAGAGAAAAATGTTCCACTGGAAAGTTTCCAGCTTGTCCTAGTGCGAAGATCTTGACACTTGGACTTGGACCTCCTATTTTTCATTCAACTGAAAAATGGATTTCTATTTCCCAGTGTCATGCACAGAGATAGAACATAGTTTATTGCTCTACTGATTGCTTAAAATGATTTGTCCTGATACTGTAAAAAGCCTTCTTTTGCCCCACTGCAGTGAGTGCTCTTCTCTCATGCTTGGTTTGTTTTTGCAGTCCCCACTGCCCCTCAGTGTCTGTCATCTAAATGGATCACGACACGGAGTGTCATCAGAAGAGGGAGTTGTTGATGAGAGAGCCAGTTTGTACTCAGACACAGATTGTAATATCCATTTCTGGAACAGGGTTTCTGTTTTATTTTCTGTATCAGTTCAGTAGGGAAAACAGTACATCCCCACCTTGCAGTGCTATTGGAATTAATATTATAATTATGGACCTGTAGCAGTTCTGACAAATACTTTAAATACGTTAACTTCAACTACTAAAGAAATTACTTGAAAATAAAGTATTAAACTTTATCTTGAGGAAAGATGTCACATAGTTGTGGCACAAAACAGGCAGACAAGGCCATAGCACTGGATGAGCAATCAACCACATATTGAATCACATATTGAACATCCATGCACACACTTCAAACGTTTGGTTTCACAGATTCTTTATGACAGAAATGTATATGTAAAGGTAATAGAATCCATAGGTTCCTATGTTCCTTGCTTAGTTAAATCTGCAGATTCCCTCTTATTTTTATTATTCCCCCTCAGGTTCTCCCCAAAGAAAGGGAAAAAATCTGTGAAGAAAACCTTTGAAGAAGACCACGTGGACACACCACACACTTCAGCTCCTACTACTTTCCTTTCCACCTGAAATGCAATTTCTCTTTGGAGAAACATGGCTGTGTGTTGAACAACGGTCCTTAAAACTAGGGAGGGCTCAACAAGAGGTGCAGCAGCTGCTTTGTTAAAGGAGTTTTGGCAGGCCAGGATGGTGCTGGTATTGCAGAAATTTGGGAAATACCTGTTTGCACTCCACCTGTACTTAGGATTGGTTTGTTATGCTGCTAAACCATACTACCCCAGGTATTTTGCAATCTGTCTTTGTGCTTTATAAGGAAGCAAAAAACATGTCATTTGGCAGACAATTTACAGTTAAATTCTAACATTTTTCTATTTAGAGTGAGTTATTCTACTGAAATCACAAGGTGGCTATGTATATTAAAATGCTTTAAAATCTAAATAATACAGTTAGAATTTAGCATTCAGTGAAACTCGCCATGTAAGATATGGAAAATCTCATCTTATTCAAGCTGCGCTTGTGAAATTTCTGAGCTTATTTGAAAAATTGAGCCAAATTCAGTTTTGTCACTGATGGAACACCACAAAGCTGGACAGTTTCTGCGTGCTTAGCTTTTGAACCTGCCTCTCAGAACACTTATTCACATTGCGCCCAATAAAGGAAGTGATCTCACTGGAAAATCTGAGCAAACAGTAGGACAGAAGTTCCAGACTCAAAAAGCTAAAGAATGTTCTTTCCCCCCACCTTCATCTTCTTTTAGTTGAATTTAATGCTTGTGAAAAGAACCAGATTGACAGCCTTGAAAACTGAGGGTTACTGTGTACGCACAAGAGCACAGTCATTGTCAGCGTGCTGACTTCAAGATGGTGTATACTCACTCTGGGTTGCAAGTTTCACCTACCACTTTAGGCATTAATAGGACTTCACCCAACACCAGTGGAGATAGAGCACAGATTTCTTAAGCCTGAGGTTAAACATCCATACAATTATATAGACAGCCTAGTTACACAGTAAATCACCACCTAAGCTTTTAAGTACTCATAGCAGAAATTCAGCTGAACAACCCAGTCTTCACTGAGCACTAACAAGTGATTCTCACTACTTGGACCCATCAGTCAGTAGCTCTCTCAGCTTTTGAACAAGGGCATCAAACTTGAACCAGCATGAAACATATCCCTACAGGATGGCTACCTTGATTGTTGCTACTTATAAAGACATAAGTATTAGTGGGCTAGCAAAATATCAGCCAATCTTGAGATCTATAGACTAAATCCCAATCCTAGACATATTACAGCAAGACTTAAGGAAGTCTGTGGATGCTCCATTAGCTGAGCAACAACCTTCCTCAATTAACATAGTCTATTCTAAAATTTTTCATTCTTGTCCTTCCAACTACGAATTTCCAAAACATTCATATCAATCCCTTGTTAAAGAAAAAGAATATTTTTTTCCAATTTTTTCAAGGGCAGGGGTGCCCATAGGAGTTCTGTGGAAGAACTAATGAAGGAAAAGCACTAAAGGAGAGCAAAGGAATGCGCAGGTAAGTAAACCTCCAAAGAGGGCAGGACAAGTTAAATTAATTTCCAGTTAATTTTTCAGTACAAAAAAAATTAGAATGTCTTCCAAGTCCCTAAAATTGATGGAAATCTATCAAAAATATGTGCACAGACTCAGCAAAGCACAAATCAGACCTGTGGGTAGATGTTGGCCAATATCTCAAACCCCAGTTAAATCACTTCAAATAGCATTTGCTGCCTCTGCTCTACAATGATGTGCAACACTTCCCCTGACAAGAGCTGGCTTCAAATTTGTTCTCTGTTGTTAACTTCTGTTGGTTATAAAATACTGATTTAGAAAGCTATGCCACCCACTTGCAGCAAATTTAAATTTCTAAACAACAGCAAAGGTCAGCGATAGCACCATGAGTGAAGCTGCTGCAGTGTATTATTTTCTTTACAGAGAGCAAGTCTCTCATACTGCATTTAGTTTTATATATAGATACAGACACAAACACATACATTCAGATTAATTTTACAGTACTATGCTTGATTTCTCTTTACCATAGCTGTTTTCTGTGCTATCACTGAGAGCATTTCCAATGTACATATTTGCTCTGACACCTTTGGATATCATTGCCATGTACTTTCATGCCCTTGAGTGAGATTGATTCACTTCCATCTCTTCTGTTGCTATGAAAAAGTAAACAGTAGCTACCAAGATGCAAAGTCAATGAGTTGGACAGCTTTTCCTCCTGTATGCATTTAATCCTTTTATCTACACACCTGAGATCACTTGTGCTATCATCTGAGTCATATTCGTATTTTCCAACAACTCTTGGCTAGTTTTCGGAGAAAGGTGTACCTGGCTCATGTGCTCTTTGCGCTTTGTCTAAGCCAGATGAAGAACAGAATAAGCCAGGCTGACTACATTTGATCCAACCACCATGCTGAATTCCTCAAAAGTTTCAAAGAAGTGAGCCTTCTGTGGGTGCTCCCGTCATCCAGCACACACAGGTAACACTCCTTGCTGTGTCTCATAAAGGCAAAAAGAACTCCTAAAATTGAACTTCACCCACTCCAATCAAAATGCCACTCAACTGCTGATTGAAATACCCTTCATACAAATCAGAGTGAGTACCTTTAATGGCTACCCAAATGGCTGTCAAATTAAATAAGAAACAAAATGCAAATAAATTAGCATTCCTAGCTACTGATACACTATAAATATTTATGAGGAAAAAAAGATGCTGTAATTTCGAATGATACCACAGGCCTATTTTGTACAAACAGTTAAAACAGTTATACATGCAATACTGTACGTTGCAATTTTTTTCCATTTCACATCACCATAATCACCTAATAAATATTTAAATGGACCCATTTGCTGTAACTGTAAAAGAACCGTGTAAACTTGTTGTCATCTAGACACATAAGCCGCAGTGGAGTCAATGAATTTCAACAGTCACTTAATATTGCAAGCCACAAGCTACCTTAAACCTGCCAGCAACTGTCTGCCAGGAAGCTACTGTAGCACCACGGCTACCTCCTCCAACCCAGGACACGAGATTCATTATGAATGCTAGCATTGCTACTCTAATTAGGCCTGGGAGAGGTTTAACAACCATGCTACAGTCTTGCTGCTGACAAATATAAAAATAAAGCCTTGTTCAAATTAGCAATGTGAAGTGAGAAGGCCTAGAAGCAGCAACTGTCTGACCAGTAGTGAAACAGTTCTAATCTATAGTGAGGTTATTTTGCTTCATAAACTGCTAGTATGTTACCTGCAGGAGGTCTCCCTGTAAAATGAATTATAGTAAGCTATATGTGATAATTAACCGTGCATTAGCAAATATCTTGAAACAGGGGGGCTCTGTTTTCTCTGTATTTTGACTAATAAAAGCATGAATTTGTTCAACAAATGATCATTTAGGTTGTGGAATGCTAAGCATATTGGAAGAACACAGTAAGCAATAGAATATTGTAGGTGGACTAACAGTTTCCTTACAAAAACAGGCTGTTTAATAGGCTGGCTCCATACTATGTTATTCACAGTACTAAAAACCACAGTGTTGGGAAGACAAATACAATATACATTTAAAATAATATAATCCTTGTACTCCTATTTACTTTAAAAATGCCATGGATGTGACAATAAAAAAAAAATCCATAAGCAAACTTTTATTTCAGAAAGACAAAATCCCAAATGATTCTTTCCAGAATGTAAACAGATAGTGAGGCAATTGGCACAGTCATCTTCTCCAGAGGGGAAAAACATGGAGCTGGGCTTGAAATAGTCTGCATCACGAATGTGAAGCAAGGCAGAAAAAATCATATTAATTTATTATGTATACTGCTTATCACAATAAAAATAAAGTGGTGCTATAATTTATTTTAGCTTCATTTAGATCTTGTGAAAACACACTTAACCATAACGCTTTATGGAACTGTGACTGGACCAGCCATACTCTTGGCTGTGAATCAGGGGTCAGAGCCAATTTAGCATATGCAGGTTGACAATCTGTGCCTCTTTATTCATGCTACATGGACTGGAGCTCAACCTTCCAAACATCACAAGCTTGAGGTCTTTTAACTACAAATAATCCATCAGCTTTAAGCAGACTCCAAGTAGTAATGACTAGTTATAGGCTTTGGCCTTATCATGGAAAGATACAAGGTGAACTGCAAGTAAAAAGAAATTAATGAACAATGACATGTGAGTTCATATATATAGGCATTCAGTATCCTTTCAACACTTTAAAAATCTTCAAAACATCAGTAATGTTCTCCAATTCAACTTAAAATAAGGTCTGGATCAGGATACACTTCCCATGTTCATCATCTGTCCTGAAACAAACAGCACATCTCTGAGGCACAAGCTCTTTCACTTCAGCTGAGTCTCTTTTGATTGAGGTAGGGGGTATCAGCAAGATACCTCCAATTTCTGAGGCAATAAGACCTTATCAGTAAGACGCCAGAGTGATGAATGTGTATCAGATATCCAGTCTTAGAATAACACAGGATACCCAGAAAGTTGGTAGCTGGAGAAAACTTCAAGGGTGTGACTGGTACCCTGCAATACAGTCAAGAGCAGGAAAGCTTCTCATTTGCTTCTTTTGAAGCCTTCCTTTTGAACAGCCATTTGATTAAAACAAAGAATATTGACTTGACATTTGAATTCTAATATCTACAGAATTACTACTTTTTTGCCACTAGTAGATGCATATAAATCATAGACACAAAATACTCTTTCTTGAAGTACAATAATTGTTGCCAACAAATTACAGAAGACAGCCCAGTGACACATTACTTAGAAAGGGTAGAGGCATATTCCTTGCAGAAAAAGTCCTGATATAATTTATAAGTTACTGCAAATAAATGGCAAGCACATTTCTAGAAGCTGATATGTCATTTTTCTGAAAGGTTACAGGTTCCTTTTCTTACTTGCACACATAAAGGGAAAAAATTATAAAAACCAACTTGCATTCCTCCAAGAGCATGCACAGGTTTTGTTTTAAATTCCTAAGTGGCAATCAGCTGGAAAAAGAGGATGAGATTGAGATTGGTTTTCCTTAATCATAAATGTGTTTGATTTATGTCCCAAAACAATGTAAGTGTATAATATAGTATTTTTTGTTATGTTTCCCCTCTCAACAACCTGATAGTTCTTTACAAGTAAGGGCATCAGACAACTTTGACCATCAGAGTTTGAAAGTGACCTCACGTATTCAGACAACTGCAGTTTATAAAGTCTTAAAATCCAGTAGCACTTAAAAAATGTAATTTTCAAAATCCAACCCAGAAGTTGCTTTTATCACTGCTTCACTTTTCTAAGGTAAATGGTGAGCAGAAAGCAGTGTACTATATTTTCTCAGATGAATTATATTTCTAGACCTTCAGGCAGAGGGTAAGATTGCCCTCTTTTGGAATTTTTAAGTGTAACAGTCCAAATAAAGAATTGGGTGCAAAGCATTTGTAATCCCCACTCACCATACGCATCTCATTGGGGATTCCTTGTCCTTCATACTGTTGTGTTCTACTGTTATAATTCATGTGGCTTCCCATTCCTTATGAAAGCAAAGGCAATGAAAGAATTCAACTGCTGTTGCCAGCAACCACGAAGGCACAAAATCTAAAATTTTAGATAAAGGTAAACATATGGAACCTTCTGAGGCATGCAGTAGCCAAGACGGAACGTGTGACTGTGTCCACCGTGTCCTTCGCTGTGCTACAGGATGAAC
This sequence comes from Rhinopomastus cyanomelas, assembly GCA_013400115.1. Classification (NCBI taxonomy): domain Eukaryota; kingdom Metazoa; phylum Chordata; class Aves; order Bucerotiformes; family Rhinopomastidae; genus Rhinopomastus; species Rhinopomastus cyanomelas. Next base: position 121,069 of record VXBP01007754.1, on the reverse strand, counting down.
ACCAAGAGACAGTCCTCTAAATGCAGCAGCATTGTCTGATGAAATTTGCAGAGAACTCAGTACTTTAATAAGAAATGATGCAATTGACGTTCTAAAAACAATCAGGACAGGTCCACTGATTCCACATTTAATTACCAGAAAAACCACCCTTGGCCTACTGGTCTGTCATCAAACATGCTAGTCTTTAAATAGAAGTCCATGACCACAACCAGAAGTCTTGATGGAAATCTGTATTTTCATTACAATTGTGTTTTTATAATTACAGTACCATAATGTACCATCAAAATTCATTACTGAAAGCAATGCAATTTGTTCCTTTTAAGTATTTTATAATTACATCTAGCTTGCAAAACAAGCATCATTAGTCTGTTGCTTGACCAGTGTGTTCTTTTAATATTGGCAAACTAATCTTTTTCAAAAGAATAATTAATATGCAGTAAATTCCTTTTTTTTTCCCTAAACTGAAAAACACTCTGAACTTGTTCCTGTTTAGTTTGTTCCATGCAACTCGGGCATTATGGCACTAGATTTGTCTATAACTTGGCATAAATGGAATCATAAGACCAAGGATATTTTATGTCCTGAAGTAGAGTGATATGAACCACCAATCTTGAAGATATGGTGCAAGTCCTGAAGGAGGTATGGGCACACCCAAAGCTGTGGTACCAATCATTAAATCACTGTATGTCTTTGACAACATTTTTATAGTGATGTAATGCAGCTTCTGCTAATTCAAATGGAGATGCACCAGAAAGTACAACCTGAGCTCAGTGATATGGAGCAATCACAGATTCATGAAGTTATTATTGAGGCTAGAAAAGACCTCTAAGATCATCAAGCCCAGCCTATAACCTAATACAACAATCACCTAGACCAGAGTACTAAGTGCCATATCCAGTCTTTTCATAAACACCTTCAGGGATGGAGATTCTACCGCCTCCCTGGTCTGTCCATTCCAATGTCTGATCACCCTTTCTGCAAGAACATGGTCCCTAACATCCAACCTAAACTTCCCCTGGCACAGCTTCGGGCCCTGACCTCTCGTCCTGTCGCTAGTTGCCTGGGAAGTAAGCCGAACCCCAACCTGTCTACAGCCTTCCTTCAGGTAGTTGTAGGGAGTGACAAGATCCCCCTCGAGTTTCCTCTTCCCCAGGCTAAACAACCCCAGCTCCTTCAGCCTCTTATAAGACTTTCCCTCTAGTCCCTTCACCAGCCAATGTTCATGTGTATATTATAAAAATATTACTGTGCCAGCTAACTGCAATGCAAGGGCATCAGGAATAGGCCACATCACTCATATTTCGATTTTTAAAAATTAAACAAGCAATCTATGATGTGGTTAATATTGCAATATTCTTAACCTGTTAGATATCAAACTTAAAGGAGTGTGATGAAAGTGACCCTTATCTTTTATAGTATGCTTTAACTTTGCTTCAGAGTAAATAGCTTAGCATTGTAATCGAGATTAGGTATCGTTAATTTGTATGGTTTTTATGAAAAATCTAAAGTCCTGGCTTTACTAAGTAAAACTCAGAGTAAAAATCACCCTTACATAAAAACCACCAAGTGTAACAAGATGAACTGCAATGTAACTTTCCAGACTGTTTGCCCAAGTTGTTTAATGCCCTGTGCATTTCTGCCGAGGCAAAGTGAGAGCTCAAGTTGAATTATGTCCTTGCTTCTTTCAAAATACTTTAAACTGTTATTTAAGCTGCAGCCAGTGTGTCATGCATTCCAGTACAAAATATAAGAATCTATGTATTTAGTGTCACTGCAGGACTTTTACCTACAGTTTTACTTTCAGTGCCATGAAGTTAATCATAAGGAAGGAATGCACACTCCGATCATCCTAATTAGCCTTCTAAATGTGACTTCTAAAGAGATCGCTTAATGAGTCCTTAAGGATGCTGAGAAGACATTTTATTAAGAGAAACACTTGGTTTCCTTTACTGACACGTTCACTGGACCAAAAGGCTGTCATTAAGTAATCTGTAGCTCTCCTGATATCTATATATGGAATAGGAACACCACAGTGAACCATGCATTCTGTACTTAATAACCACAATTCTGATTTTACAGTCACTGCAAATTACTCTATAAGGGTAAGTATAAGAGCAGAATAATATTCACTCATGCTTTCAGAAAATTTAAATATGAGCTTTATAAGCCATACTTTATTGCATATAAATGGGCATGGACCAGTGTTCTAAACCTCTTAATTTTAATTTTACCTTTTTACAATTAACGAAAGACACTAAGGAGTACTGACAACTGGTAGGTGGTGTTTCTCATTATTTTAGAAGTGGTAGATGCAGTAGAGTTGTTAGCTGCTTCATTAAGCTAAGAACAATACAAACTGTAATGGGTTTTATATGGTTCAAAAATGTTTAGAATATGTTCTCATCTTTGACAGGTTTTGATAGAGTCTTCGTATCCTGTCACCAAATCACTTGTTTTGAACTGTGGGCTTAACATACAAAAGGTCTTAATTCAGTTAGAGCATGAGAAGCCTGGGTTGGCCAAATAGCCCACCTATCGCTACCATCAGGTCTGCTTGGTTAATTCTTCATAGTGCCTATGAGAGAAACAGGTTCTACCTGCTTATAGGTGGGTTCTAATGAACTGTGCTCCTCATCCTCTTCCTGTGTTCTAAGGAAGAGTGGAAAGCATCACACTTGAAACCAACCCAGTAGCACTGCACAGCAGTTGTTACAAGAACTGTGTTAGATTTAGGACAGGTTTGCTTATTTGCTTAGAAGTTAAAACTCAACATTAGCAAATCCATTATGGAACCCGACTAAAGCATGTGACTGGGCTGATATAATACAGCAGAATCTGAGCATTCTTAACAAAGAATTGTTTGAGAGACTCTTTGTGAGTGTAGGAGACAAATATGTGCTTCCATAATCACATATTTCATCTCATCCAAAATTAGAATCTGTTGAGTAAATCTCAAAACAATTTATGATTTCTCTACAGCAATTCCCACACTCTACAATTGTTCTTCAGACAACTAAAAGGCCATGTAGCACAGAACTAGCTGTAGGCTGCTGAATGTTTTCATCTGACTTACTAGTGAGCTGCCGCTGTGCTTTGAGACAGAGAAATACACTACTGGCCTCACAAATACATCCAAATACTGAAGACTGGTTATAAGAGATATAATGAAAGGACTGGAAGCTGTGTCTTTGATGCAATCTTTCTTGCCTGTGTTTACAGTTCCCTGCATTGTTTCTAATACCAGTTAAAAGAGGTCTAAGAGTGTTTGTTACAGCTGCTATAAATCAGCTAGGCCATTTGATCAGTAGATTTGGGTAGCAAGCAGAAATTCTGCATAAGTGGGAGGGGAGCACAAAAGAACAGTGCATGCATCGTGTTTACAAGGTACTCTGCACAGAAAGATCCATTCTAAGGGATGTACTTTCTGCTGGTGTAAGAAGGGCTCAGAAGTAATAATTGACACTAAAAACCACTAACTGAATACTAGGCTTCTTGCCTATATGCAATTTTTTGGTGCAACAAGTTTCTTTACCTCCTTAGGGAATGCACCAATTCAAGAGAGAAAGAAGGTAATTTTCTGGTGTTTGCCACTAGCAAGTGACTTCCCCTTGATTCCTGTATGTCTTTAGAAACATCTAAATGAAATATTTTGCTAGTTTCAGTTCAATCTATGACAAGCAAAGCTTTAAAGACAAGGTAGACAGCTTCACAGAAAGCATTAGAACTGAAGGCAAACACATACCCACAGCCAACAACTCCAGAAGTACTTTCCTTTCTTAACAGGAGGAGTACTGAAACATCATTGATGTGGGAAAAGGCAAAGAAAGAAAGAATGGTTTCAAATTTGGGATACAGCTTAGTTAATCCATTCATTTGTGCATTTAATGCTATCTGAACATCATTACTGACATTTTCTTCTGTGAAAATGAGAGTCCAAAAGAACACTTTTGCAATGACAAAAGTTATTTGTTATTTGACACTAGAATAAACAGTCATAACACTAGTAACTCACAATTCCTTCTCCCAAGAGAGTAATGAATTTTCTACATCAAACATCATTAGTGAGCTTATGATTAACAAGAGGTGAACAGAGTTATTTTAAAAGCTTCTTATAGGTAGTCCATACTTCAGGTATGCTTCATTGAATGCATGGATTTGTTCTACAAGTACACACTGAAGACAGCTTGCATTTTGACTTGGTAACGAATTAAACTCTGCACAGCATCTTTAATATAGTTAACAGGTAAAGATTAATATCATTTTATGCAGGAGCTTTTTTAGTCATTGCTAATGGTTTGATAAAATCTGATATTTATGGAGCTATTTGTTTTCATTAAAACAAAAATCTATATTTTTGGGAGAAAACCAAGTTTTGATATTCAATACTAAAACCTGTTTGATCTTAGGAGGATTTTTTTCCAGTCTGCTGTAATGATAAAGAGAATTACCTGACATCATCCAGGCTGAATAAAGCTGAATTTGGCTCAATAAGGAGTCCTCACCTTAAAAATGTATAAAATACTTGCAAACCCCAATATTTTTAACATCTAATAGTATCGTCTAGTAACTGTACGACATGGAAACTCTATGAAAAATAAATGCAAATGAGAGAGAGGACATCTTGAGATGAGCAGTAAAGTTTTAACCAGCAAAATTTCAGTAAAGATAAAGTCTAATTTGGCACATCATTACACTGAAAACAAAGGAAAAGTTTATTAATTCTTCAGTAATTTTCTGTGACAGCATGTTTTGTGCTCAGTACTGAGTTGTAGGTAAGTTCTTCAGAGGCTTCCATTATTGTGAGCTTAAAACAATTAAGCTATTCTTTAAAAAAAAAGAAACCGGTACCACTTCATGGAATGTGTAGAAAGAGTACAGACAAGAACAACCCCAGGTACCAGTACAGGTTGGGAACTGACCTGTTGGGAGGGTAGTGTAGGAGAAATGGACCTGGTGAACAGCAGGATGACCATGAGCCAACAATGTGCTCTTGTGGCCAAGAGGGGCCACAGCATCCTGGGGTGGATCAGAACGGTGGGGGGGGGGTGGTGTGGTTAGCAGATCAAGAGAGGTTCTTCCCCTTTCCTCTGCACTGGTGAGACCACATCTGGAATATTGTGTCCAGTTCTGGGCCCCTCAGTTCAAGGACATGGAACTGCTGGAGGGAGTCCGGCATAAGGTAACAAGGATGATGAAGGAAGTGGAGCACCTCCCTGGTGAAGAAAGAATTAGGGAGTTGGGTCTCTTTAGCTTGGAGAAGAGGAGACTGAGGGGTGACCTCATTAATGTCTACAAATATGTGAAGGGTGGATGGAGCTGGGCTCTTCTCAGTGTCATCTAGTGATAGGACGAGGGGCAATGGGTGTAAGCTAGAACATAGGAGGTTCCACATCAATCTGAGAAGGAACTTCTTCACAGTGAGGGTGATGGAGCCCTGGAACAGGCTGCCCAGGGGGGTTGTGGAGCCTATTTCTTTGGAGATGTTTAAAACCCACCTGGATACGTTCCTGTGCATCTTGGTCTAGGTGATCCTGCTGTGTCAGGGGGATTGTACTAGATGATCTTTTGAGATCCCTTTCAATTCCTGAAGATTCTATAGTTCTATGATAAGAATGTCACACTACTTCCAAGACTCTAACATGCATGTGCAGGCCAGGTTTCTTCTATCAGAAGGTGCAGTCTCCATGAGACTATTTAGTTACATAAATCACAATTTATCCCAAGCCTCTGACAAGATCGAGTCAAATCAAATTCTTCCAGAGAAGATTCATTTGTGTTAAATTATACCACCGTCCTTCACTTCACAAAAAGGCATCATAATCATTTTTTGAGATATGCAAAAAAAATCTAGCCTGGTGCAGTGCCACAGTTCCTCATAAATGTCATTAATGCTGTTGCTCCAGCAGGTGCATGAGCTCTGAATTAATTGCTAATGGGTATTGCTTGAAAAACATACTCAGAAATAATTGCAGGTTAATATCAGGCTTCTGAAAACCCAAATTATCTTTTTATATTCCATTTGTCATAGTAGTCTGAGTTTGGTTCCACAATGCAGAACTTCTTAATCTTTTATTGGCTGGAGCTGGTTTGTCCCTTTCAAAACCAGTCTCATGAAGTGTTTTGGTAAAGCCAAAATTTAGTTATTCCTTAGTTATGAGAAACAAATACACACCCACTTTTATGCTGAGAGTCAAAGGAAACAAGAACTTTTGGTAAAAACCAGTTTGTCTCATTCTGCCATAAATCCCTATGCACACTCATTTTAGGTTGCCAATCTTTAGTACTGGACTTTCTGCTGTGTACATGCAGGAAAGCTGTTGCTGTTAACACCCTCACAAAAACTGACTCTTGAAGAAAACAGTAGAAATGCAAACAGTTGCATAAATAGAAATTATATACTCCTAGTCCTAAACAGAGTGAATACTTGTTTATGAGTATGTCCCAGTACAGTATCATTATATACTTGGATTAAGACATCAGCACACACTTGGAGGGCAAAGCAGAATTGTTTTCTCCCCTATAAATATTTGAAATTCCATTCTTCATATAAAATATTCTACATATTTAGAGAAAAGAAATAATCTACTCCTGTATCACGTTAAAGGAAATGCAATTTTCATTCTTCAAAGAAGAAAAAATGTGTCCAGACATACAGTAACCTGCTCATCAGATAAGTGAAGTATGTAAGAAATTATCTGAAAATACTTACATACAGCAGATTCAGTTTGCTTTTCCCTTTACCAGATTACTCTGGTTTTCAGTGCTGCTGTTATTCAAGCTTCAGCTGAAACAAGCCGCCTTTGACAGGGATGAATTTCGTCAGAGCTGCTTTGTCTGTCTGCAGTTCCTTAGATGAACACTGTCCCAATAATTTATATCACTATTGGGGTTCTGTTGCTCCCCTGACACAGGCAGCCCGTCCACGCTATCATCTCCCACTTACAGAGCTTCTGCAGGAAAGAAACAATAGATGAGGAACTGACAACCGATAGTATCCAACTACTCAAGAAAAAGCAACTTGAGACCATAAACTAACACATTAGACTGTAATGGTATACTACAGTATATCATCTGTCCTCTGGTGACATCCTGAACCTCCAAGAACCCTATAACATACTGTTAATAAGCCCAGGAGGGAAAACAACCCTGGAAAAGGATTTTTTAAGCAATCATTATTGTGATTATCATGGCACTCAAAAGGCAGATGTTTCTTTAAAATTGTATTATGTCTTAATAAAAAGGAAAAACTCTCAATTTCTCCTTAGCAGGAAAACAATGAAGGCTGAAATAATCTTGACAGATACTACGTTCCATTTCAGCAAATTAAATTACATTATCAATGTTAGCACCATAATGCTGACAATTACACTGTGTGAGGATCAGACAGAGAGTAACCATTTAAATAATAAATCTCCTGTTTAGAATAAATAACAGGAAATAATTTTAATATTCAGATGAAGGGTCGTCTTTGTAAGATAGCTTCCTGTATTTATTCTAGTGTTTGAGAGACCTTAATTACAGCAACTTGTGCGTTGATTTTATCAAATATCTAAGGTTAAGTAGGTATTGGACTTGGATAGAGAGTTCACATAAGAATTTAAATCTGCATCAGAAAATAACCAATGTTCTAACATCTATTAATAACCACAAAAACTGACAGAACAGGCAGTTCTATTAAGAATTTTTTAGAGTTCAGTAAAAGTAATTTTTATAGACAGGACTAAATATTTTTAACGCTTACTTTACAGCCTCCTCTGGGATGGTATATACTGCTGCCAACTCAGCACCACTTCCTGACACTTTAGGTGAAAAAAGAAAGAAATGTTAAACACAGTGGCACAAGAAAAGTCTAAGTGCCTTGATTAATCTTTCCAAACTGGAATCTGATTGCAATACTTGAGATAGCACAACTTTCATAAGAGAGCTTTACCTTCCCGAGTTGCAGTTAATGAGTTGGAATTTTTGCCCCTCACCTTCCTGGTAGAATACAGTGTCAGAATCTTGACATTGGAAGAATTTATTAAGAAGAAAATATATTATAGGGAAGAAATAATCACTTAAAGACAGAAAGCATGTAAGGATATAAATCCAAACCCATCACTAAATTCTTAAGATTCCTACCTAATACTCCCCAAATACAGTGCTCAGATCCCAGAAATCCTTAAGGATGTAAAGAAAAGATATTACGGAGTCAGACTAGAACCACTTATTACCATGATGTCATTCACATGGTGGTGTTGGATAGCAAGGAGACAAAAAAATTATGATTAGAAGGCTTTAAGCACGACTTTCTATGGATGAGCCTGGCCAGTGAGGTGCTCTTCTCAGCCCCTGGGTAGACAGTAATTCAGAGGAAAACAGAGGAGAACAGAACGTGCTGGAAATTTCATTATACCCCATTGCCTGAATGAAAGATCTTCTAATGCGTCCTAAAGGGAACTTGTTTTGCTGTAAATCTTTGTTTCTTTTACTTTATCCAGAGAACTGATGGAAGACAAACCATTTCACCACTTATGTAAAGAGAACTTTCCCACATCTGAGCTACTTACATCCATTAATAGAGCAGATCTTGACATGCCAAAGATGCAGCATGCATGGATGCAAGAAGCTGTGGAGTGCAATATGTCTGCTATTTCAGGTGGAAAGCAAAAAACAAAAAGACTAAAGTAGTTACTGCTTGGAGACCATTTTAGAAAAGAAACTGAAGAGAGGTTTTGACACAGGCATGAAATTGTGCTCAAGACCAAGAGTAAAGGTCTTGGTCACTAGGGCTCATAGGAATTGCAGTAGAACACATAGTAAATGAAACTTCTGTTGAAGCTTTTTTCAACAACATACTATTTTGTAAGAGAATTCCCAACCTGTACCCATCACCAAGGGCCAACCATAATGGTATCACATGGAGGGAGGGTCCATAAATATTCTTACACATAGACAGAAAGAAATTATTCATTCTAAAGTTCACAAGATATTTGAGACCTTCAGTCAAAAGGCTGAAAAATATATCATGGCTAATTTTAACAGTAGGCCACAGATAACACTTCCCTAAATGTCAGATCTAAGTATCAGGAGAGATTCAAGCTCAGTCGGACTAGGCTTCAAAATCACTTAGATACATCTGAAATTCTTGCCTGAGATAAGCCAATTTAAGGAAGGAATGTGTAACCAATATTTTCTTGAACAAGTACGAAGTAATTACAGCGATATGAATATTATTTATTGAGAGATTAGAAGGGACAGTTATGGCAGGATTTCCTAGGACTTTAGGCTATTTTTAAAGCAGCTGCTGTTTATAATGTTCCTTTTCAGATCTCTACTTCTAAGTTGCAGCCCATACTGCAGCAGAGACCCTCTGCTAACACAAGAAGATACTTGAGTCATTATATTCCTTCCCAATTTTGCAGCTGACCTAAGCAGCTCCTAGCAGTCTCCAGGCTAAGATGACTCAGCACTGCTGCTAGATCACAGTTTTCTCCTTCCTTCCCTGAGTTCTAGTAAGACACAGTCTTTCACTCCTTTCAAGCTCAAACCCCAGCAGACCTCTCACACGTCCCTTGCGCTGTGAAGCACCAACAGTTCAGCTTTGCTAAGGCTGAGCCAGGAACAAGTCAGACACTGCCATCCAAAGGAAGCAATCATCTCCTGCTGTGGCTGTCTTACACAGGAAGGCTCTGACTGAAATTTTTCATTTCAGGCTCCCATGCCTTTTTCACCCATCTGTATCCCTAACCTAGCACCTGCAGCAGCCTATTCAGAACTGCTTTAATGCTTCCCAAACCAGACTCTTTTACTGCTTCCATTGACTGTGAAAGCGTAGGGGATACAAACCCGTTTTTTCTCAAACTGTTAGCAAAATTGTCATCAGAATTAGGGAAAACTGAAAAAGACATTCTTAATTTCCTGAGTTGTTGTGCATATCTAAATAAAGGCAGAAAGTTCTCTCAGAGTTTTTGTAGGTCTAATACTCTGGAATAACATCCTGATCAACATCCACAGATTCTTTCATGGATTCAAAGGAGAATTAGTGAAATGTATCTGTATATGAAGCACATTTATATCACCAGCTCCAAGTATTCAGTAAACCTACCAATCTGTGCAAAGTGGATATCTACTGAATACCAGCAGAACCATTTTGTTCAGGAGTGTATTACCAACATCACAAAATCACAAATCAATCCAGCCGGGCTGTCTTCCCATTTATAATAGCAATACTAACTTCTGTTTGGAATATCTAATCTTTCCTTTTCATGAGCAGCATCGTTCCACTTCAGAGACACAGAAATCAAGTCACGAGAAAGGAACTGGTTCAGTAAATGGTTCCAGTAGCTCAATGGTTAAAGGAAGGATTTAAACTAAGTAACTGAAGTTACCATCCAGTTCCTTCCTCAGCAGCCTGTCCAGACAGCTACCAGTGTTCCACATCCCGATGTGAAGTTACAGCCTCATCTTCATCAGGCAAGTTCAAGCCTCCAGCAGCCAATAGCTGTGTGTACCTTCTGCGTGCACCCTTACCCACTCTGAATCACCAACCTGGCTGAAGCAGCTGATCGGTGCTCGCTATTTTTGGCTGGTATTCACAGCTCCGATTGAGTAGGCTCTGGCGAGTACACCTGGCAACACTGGCTCAGAACAAGGCTGACACAGACACACCACACAAACAGGAAGAAATGGAGTGAGAGCCTGGGTGTTATTGATATAAGATTGTATTTTTACTAGGCTAATAAATACAGTGTCTGCTCATTCCTGTAGGTGTGTGGAAATCTCATTTCACGATGTCACATTCCTGAAGAGCACAGCTGGCATAATCCAGATAATGTACTTTAAATAGAACATGCATTACCTTGTCATTTTATAACTTAGACTACAGCAGACTTGAGAAATAATTAGGGGAAAGGTAGTCCCACAGCAAGCTGCTATCTTCGCTTCTGATGCTAGTTTAGCCACCATCATTCCTATCAAGCCAGCCTAAATGCTTTGGTTTGTGGGCTCTTAGGGAATAACATTGCTATGAGTTTGGAAAAAATAACACTACCAACTGCGCTGACTTTTGATCAATCACCACCTAGCCAGGAACGCCAGCCCTACTAAGTGTCCTTTCTTTGCCAAAAATTAATGAGCCAAAAATAAGTACCAGAGGTTGGAAACAAGTCTGTCTCAGCTGTATTCAATGCCACAGTCACACTGGAGAATAAGAAAGGGAAAAACAAGTAAAGAAGAAAGCAAAGATTAGTAATAATTGCAGCATTGTTTTTGTTTTCTTCATTATGACATATAAACAACTAGTAGAACCATATGAAACTCATGGTGGCCAAAGTAAAGATAGGACATTTTGGACTTTATCAAGCTAAGTTTCAAACAGATTCAGAATTAGGAAAGAACAACAAAAAGCTCTTTTTGCTCAGTATTTCATATACACAAGGTGTTGATCAGAAGATCAAAGAGGTCAAAACCACTGCAGGTTTGTATTTCTCAGGTGAAAGGCTCAGACCATGATGTCCACTAGAATGGCTAAGGTTTCAACCGAAGGCTCAAAACTCTGATTTGCAGAAGCTAAAAAACCATTTTGACTTATTAAATGTTTTGCTTAAGAAAAAACTAAATCTGAAGAATTTCAGAATGCCACTTTTGTAACACTTTCCACATTAAGTGCCTTGCTTTTTCTGTTTGAAACTACCATTAGATTTCCACATGTCTTTATAAATCAAAAATCTCAACAAAATCTCAAAATGTATTCTAGTGTGTCTTCTTTCCATATGGCAATTAAGAGATCGATTATCTAGCCGCTTTCTCATGCCACAGCTAACTCTTTCACAAACTGTGTGAAATAATATCTATTACTATAACAATATTGATACATTAATAACAATATTAACAATATTACTTATTTATATTAATATATTATCAAGGGTTGGTACTTAGACCAGTGCTATTTGACATCCTATAGGTGACATGGACAGTGGAATTGAATTCACCCTTAGTCAGTTTGCTGACAACACCAAACTGTGTGGTTAGGTCAACATGCTGGAAGGAAAGGAGGCCATCCAGAGGGACCTTGCCAGGAGAAGCGGTCTCATGCAAACTGCATAAAGTTCCACAAGGGCAAGTGCAAGGTTGTACACCTAGGTCGAGGCAATCCCATGCATGAGCACAGATTGGGAAGAGAAAGGATTGAGAAGGACTTGGAGGTGGTGCTGGTAGATCAGAAGTTTAACAGGAGCTGTCAGGGTGTGCTTGCAGCTCAGAAAGCCAGTTGTGTCCTGGGTTACATCAAAAGAAACAGTGACAGTCAGTCAAGGGAGGTGATTCTCCTCCTCTGTTCTGCTCTTCTGAGACCCTACCTGGAGTTCCCTGTGTCCAGTTCTGGAGTCTCCAACATAAGAAGGACATAGACCTCCTGGGAGGTGTCCAGAGGAGGGAAACGCAAATGATCAGAGGGCTGGGGCTCCTCCCCTATGAAGACGGGCTGAGCAAATTGGGGTTGTTCAGCCTGGAGAATAGGAGGCTCCCAGGTGACCTTACAGCATCTTTCCGATATCTGAAGGGGATCCACAACAAAGCTGGAGTAGGGCTTTTTACACAGGGTTACAGACTTGAAAAGGGGAGCTTGAGATTGAACATGAGGAAAAAATTCTTTCCTGTAAGGGTGGTGAGATGCTGGAATAGGTTGGCCAAGGAAGTTGCGGCTGCCTCATCCCTGGACATGTTCAAGGCCAGGCTGGATTGGGCCCTGAGTAACCCGATCTTGTGAAGGTGTCCCTGCCTCTCCAGGGGAGCTGGAACAGGATGATCTTGAAGGCCCCTTCCACCCCTGGCCATTCTAGGATTCTACAGTTCTATGATGTGTACAAAAATATACAGGCAATGTTAGATGTGTTCCAAGCCTCCGAACAGTCATATCTCAGGGTCATTATCTCTGCAACTCCAGCGCCAGCATTACCTGAAATAGCTTTTTTAAATGCGGCCATCAAGTGGCTGAAGTTCAAAACTGCATCTTAAGGTATCAGCCGTGATTTGGTAGGAGCTGAGTGAGCCACGATTTGGTGTGCATTCCAGGAGCCTCATCAACACAGCCCAGTCTCGAGCCGAACCTTTCACCAATGTCCACAACCCAAAAGCCCAAATCTATGTTTGGTTTAATATCTTGATCCCCAGCCCAAGGGACCATGATAGGGCTGTACAGAGAAGAAAGATGTCTGATGTCTGGCTTTCCTGCTGTCACCCTTTCATAGAATGATAGAATCACAGAATCATTAGGGATTGGAAGGGACCTTGAAAGATCATCTAGTCCAATCCCCCTGACACAGCAGGATCACCTAGACCAAGTCATACAGTCAGTTAAGGTTAGAAGGGAACACAGGAGCATCCAGTTCCAACTCCCCTACCATGGGACCACAGCAGACACCCTACCTTAGATCAGGCTGGCCAGAGTCTTATCCAGTCTGGCCTTAAACACATCCAAGGATGGGGCAACCCATTCCAGGCTCTCATCACTCTCACGGTGAAGAACTTCCTCCTCACATCCAGCCAGCCAGCCCTTGGGTGACAGGAGAGCAGAGGGCCCTTCCCTCTGGTCAAAGGAACCTTCCCGCTTTCCCCCTGTGGCGGGAACTTTCCCTTCGGACAAGGCCTGAGCACTTCAGCATAGGCTGCACCTCGGAGTTGTGAGGGTGAGCTGTTAGGAAAAACTCGGCTCTTGGTGCTGGAAGGTTTGTTTCTAAACTCCTCTTTATCCCTGTTAGCCTTTGTGCTCACCAGTGGTGCTGTTTTACTTGCCAGCTCATCCATCCGATGGCCTTCGCTTACAAAGTTCCAAAGGGGTTTAATGATAAGCAGATCTGGGGTTACTTTTGGGGCCTGGGTGATATTGTACTGCCGTGTTGCTGTCGATTTTGCTAGAAATGTTTTATCTCCTGTGTTCAGAGCACAGCTGGTGCTCATACAGAGAAGAATCCATGGGGAAGGGGTACAAGAGTTTATTGATGTGATGTTCTATGTGCATCATAGGTCAAGGGAAGAGACCCACTGCTGCTCTGACAGGTATTGTGGTTTGGTTTTTACATGTTGTGCTTTTATTGGGACACAAGCAAACTCTACCCTTTTTTTCTGAGGTTTCTGTAGCTTGGAAGGGGTTAAGGAAGAAGCTGCAACTTGGACACAGGTTTTTTCCATGTGGCCACTGAAAAGTGATTTAGCATAAACAGCTAAAAAGGGGGAGGAAGGGGCTGCAATATGAGACATGCAGTCATTGTCAAAGATTTCCTTTGCTGAACTGTTACTTTGCAGATTTAGCTGCCAACATTACATGGAAAATGTTGGGAAGGAAGGAAATTATTCCATGCAGTTTCTGCCATTGCTTTTATCCTGATTCCCTGGAGCTTTATGGGGACAAATTCTAGTCCAGACAAGAAAAGCTGGCAGGATCTTTGACTACAGGCACTGAAACTGAGATTTTTTTAGAGAATTTACTAAATAATGTAATCAGTGGTAGTTTATAGCTCAGGTACCAAGCTCTGGTTCTCTGCCCAATGTTGTTTTGCTTTCACAACTCCTACTTATAAACACATCTAGGACCAGATAAAAGCTTCTGTGTCATTTTGTTTATTTATTTGGAGGTTTCCAAATGTGATGGAAAAGCTTTCAATGGTAGATGCAGAACAAGCTTTGGATCTAGGCAAAGTTGCACTCACCAAAACAAGTTCAAGCCAAACTTTAGAAGTAGTGCCATGTGACATACTCTTGGGGAGTGAGAGGCTGGCTCCAGGCCCAGATCTGACAAAGATCTTTTGCACATTTTTATCTTATATATTTGGTGAATAGTCCCACTGATCGTTCTGTCAACCTGAAGTACTTAAACATCATCGAGCTGGCCTTTAAGATTTAAAAGATGTGATCTTTAAACCAAAAAAAACTTTTGAAAAAGGTGTTTCTGTTTACTGTGCCTGAAGGAAACATCTGCCTCATGTTTTCCAGTCTTCTTCTGTGCAATGACAGAAGCCTTTTTCTTTTCTTTCCTTCACCAAATGAATCTGGAGGTTCTTATGCAGACTTATGACTTTCAGAAATGGGAATCTGGGCAGATGTCATACATTGTAAGAGTAGGATCTGAGAGAGTTGCCAGCTCAGGCAGAGCAGCTCAAGAACTTGCTTAAAGCTTGGAGAAGAATCAGTGCCTTGGATCATAATTTCTTTGGGGCAAGAGTAATTATTTTATTACACCAACAAGAGCAAGAAAAGCTCTGAAAAATCCCATAGAATTTCTCTAGATAACCACCAGAAAATAAAATGAAATTGTGGAATTGAGGACAATATAATTAATGTGTAGCTGAAAACAACAGAGATACAAGTATTCAAAGGGTATTACTGATGTTTTTTAATTAAAAAATAAAGCTGACTTCAAGCATTGATACTGGAATCAAGCCCAGCCTAAGAATGTCTGTTTTACGTACATCACTAAGCAGCACTCTACTGCTACAAGGTTCTACAGTGTAATGAAACAACCTCTGTCCTGACCATCATGCTGATTTAGTGTAACATACAGAGAGTGAGTTTGATATGTGGAGAAATATAGCACAGTAGATATCTGGCTTCATCAGATCGCTTGAGAAAAGACCCATACTGGGTTCTAAAGAAGCCTTTGCAATGTAAGTCCTCTTACTTTTCCATATAGTCTACTGTACGGAGACAGAAGAGCTATAAATGGTTTTTCGGATAGCATGTTTACTTTAGTTACTACTTCACTCTACAAAACTGTGATATAATCCGTAATAAGCAAAGCAACAGTCCATAAGCTTTTTAATAGTTATATTATGCAGGGATTCCCATTTATACTTGCTGCCATTATTTATATGAAACCTTCAAATACATACAGGTTAGGGCTTAATTTCAGAATTTTATAGCCAGCTTTCACTATACAGTGCCTCATTTTGTACTATTTAAAAAATTTTGAAATATGATCTTATTGTAATGTTTTGTAATATTCTAGAGGAGTAGTTTTCTACTGTTACACTAAGAGTGGCTATTGATTTCAGTTGCTTAGCATTGTGGCACATACCTACTTCCACAGACACATACACACACTGCTGATTGGGACCTGACTACTTACCAGATGAACACAGTGAGGACCATGATAAAGGAGGTAATTTTTACTCCTGTAATGTATTCTAATCAAATACTGTAATCATCCCTTTGACCTCCGACCTTTTAGAAATGTCTTAAGCTGTAGCTACATGTCACCTTGAAGCAATCATGAAACCAGTACAGAAAATCCTGCCTAGTATTGCCCAGGGAAGTGGAATAATAAGGCTGCTGGTGCAGAGGCTGAATGATATCCACCCTCTGTCCAGACAGTTACTGTTACTTGTTCTGTGTGTGTGATGGAGACAAAGGGGGAAAATGATGACTGGTAAAGTGCAGTTAAAAGAGTTATAGGAAACAAACAAAAAAAAAATGGGTGCAAGGGGAGAACAATTATTGGTCTTTTGAATGCTCTACTGAGGCTTTTGAAGAAGGAGAACACCTCTCCTGTGAGGCCAGACTGAGAGATTTGGGGCTGTGCACTCTGGAGAAGAGGAGGCTCCCAGGTGACCTCATTGTGGCCTTCCAGTATCTGAAGGGGGCCTACAAAAAGGCTGGGGAGGGACGATGTCAGGTAGTGACAGGACTAGGGGGAATGGAGCAAAGCTGGAGATGGGTAGATTAAGAGTGGATGTGAGGAGGAAGTTCTTCACCGTGAGAGTGGTGGGAGCCTGGAATGGGTTGCCCAGCGAGGTGGTTGAAGCCCTGTCCTTGGAGGTGTTTAAGGCTGGGCTGGATGAGGCTCCGGCCAGCCTGATCTAGGGTGGGTTGTCCCTGCCCATGGTAGGAGAGTTGGAACTGGATGATCCTGTGGTCCCTTCTGACCCAGACTGACTGTATGACTTGGTCTGAGTGATCCTGCTGTTGCAGGGAGATTGGAGTAGACGATCTTTCAAGGTCCCTTCCAATCCTTAATGATTCTATGATTCTATGATTCTAAATGAGGACAGTCCATACAAAGACGTAGAGCAAGCCATAGCCAATGAATATGGGCAGGAAATTACATACACATATCTCAGATCCTCACTTTAATAAGAATTAACTATGTTTTTGGCCACTGCAACTGATCTCTCAGGACTACTCATCACTTTGAAAGACAGAGATGTACCTAAAAAACCTCAATTTCTGCTTTAATTTTGGAGAGACCTGAAAACTATTTGTATCTCCAGAGGTTTTTTGGTATAGGTAGAGTGTTATAATATACAACCCCTACTTCTAGGCAAGAAAATTAATACAGCTGTATCAGAGCTTCAGAAATTCAAGATATTATTACGTTCTTATTAAAGTGTTGGTGTAATTTCTTGGGATTCTGTCCTTAGCTGAGGACTGAAGTTCTGTATTTGCCCAAAGAAGGTAGCTGAGTACATAGCCTTGTGTTAAGATGCAGCACTGAGATGGAGGAGATGAAAGTTAGCTGTTGGCTGAAGAGTTGCAGAATGATTTCATTTTCTGTGTTTATGCACTTTGCTCAATATATTGTGGCAAACAGTTTCCTTGTTGAGAAGTTTGGATAAGCCAATGTGTCCATTCAGTTTTCTGCTATTCAGATTTGTGCTGTCCTAGTGACAAAAATACTTTGGAGACAAAGTAATGACGGGAAATGGATTCAGATAACAAACTGCACATTTTGGACGTAGATTTTTTTATTTTTTTTTTTTTGCTGCAAAGAGCTGTGATTTTCATTAAGATGTGTCTTAAATATAAATCATAGAAACAAAAAAGGCAATTTCTTGGGCTGCAGTAAAAAAAAAAGAAAAGAAACTGGTAAAGGGGCATTCCCAGACAATGAGGAAGTTATATTTGAGTTCTCACTGGAGGAGGAGGGCAGAGAGGTATGATCAGATGCACATTTGTTTTTTTCAGAGTTTATCATAATCTCTTACAAGCATTAAATCAGATTGTTAATTGCTTCAGTCACATTGTATAAGCAGCATTGTAACTACAGGTGTCTCAAACATAGGATCTGAAATGTCCTGACCATTGTAGCTGTTTGAATTTGGCTTGGATCTGGCCTGAGTTTTGTTTGGATAGCAGCTCAATTGATGAAGTACTGAAGATCAAGTTTTTGGTGATTGAACCTAGTGTATGTTGTAGAAAAGGAAGGAAAGGAAGCCCCGGTGTCCTGCTGTTTAACTCCTAAGTGGACAGTAATGTCCCCTCTACTGCGGGATTTCCCCCAGTAAAAACTCTCTCTGACTTTTTAGAAGGCTTGAGAGTCTAACATCCTGTTGCAGTTTTAGAAATATCATCTTGTATTAATAATCTGTAATGAGGGAAGTTCTTATACTACTAATAATTGTTTGGGGAATATATTTCCATGCCAATTAACACATCTTTGTGTGTATATGACCTGCATAGTGAAAAAAAACATTATTACTGTGCTGTCATAACTTTTTCTTGGATAAAAGATAGCATCAGCAAATAAATCCCTAATATCCTCGTGAGTATTTTTAAAGACGATCCAAAAACATATCAGAGCACAAAGGTAGCTTTACCAGCAGCTTCCACTAAGATTAAATTTATATATAAATATATATATAAATATATATGTATATATCTCCCAAGACAAAATACACAGCTTCGTATAATCTGCTAAAGAGAAAAGTAAATATTTTGCAACCACAAATGAAGTCAAATCATAACATTGTGGTGAGACTTAAGAGGAGTTAACAGACCGAAATGTCTCATTATTTCACAAATTATAGCAGTATGAAAAAATACTCCTTTAGTTTCGGGATACTTAGCTCTGTTTCATGAAATAAAAACATGGGGTTAAAACAACGCTCTGTTTCAAGGACAGCTCCGGAAGCTGGCTTAGCTCAGTGTGATAGGTGGGTGGATGGCAGCGTGAGGGACACCCAGTCTGCACTTCAGGTATAAGAAACGTGTTTCTTTCCACACTCACTGGCACGCTGACAAAGTGTCACGCACAACTTATGCCCAGATGAAGGAGCAAGGCTTTCTCAGGCAAGGTGATACAGTTAATGATTTAGATTCCTTTTGCTAATGCAATGGATTTAAACATTAAGGATAAAAATGCATTTGATGGCCCTGACCTGGTTTGTAGCAGATGCCAGGAACCAAATTCTGCCCTCAGTTACACCCTGTAGCTCCCCTGAAGTCCGCAGGGGTGCCAAGTGTAACTGAGGGAAGAATTCAGCTGTTCAAATATGCCCGTGGTTACCTAGCCAACTGGCAGCAATTGCAAAGAAATAATAGGAGTGTTGAGGGCAAGAACTGAGGAGCCTTCGCAGGGCGGTCTGGAGATCTGCACAGTGCTTGTCTGCAGACTGTCTGGCCTCCTGAAGTCAGCACTATTAGTTTTTCCTACTTGCTCAAAAGTACTGCACACAAAAAAAGCCTTTCACTGGTGAACTCTGATAAATGCCCCCTGTCTGGGACTCCTGCAATCTCTTGGTGCATTGTGTCAGCAACCTTTTGTTTGTGCCAGGCCTAACCTTGAAGTTTCATCAGGCAGAAAAGCAGATCTGAATACATTTCAAATTTCTGAAACACTGAGGCATTATTGTTATTAATGAAGAAAAGCTGAGTAGCTACTCCAGGCTACTTAGGGCACAGGCAAACTCATCTTCCTGCAGCATAGCTTGTTGTGCTTCCTATTGTTCAAATGGGGAATACACTTACTGCCCCATACAGCAACTCCCTTCTGAGAGAACAAGAAATTGTTTTAATTTCACAGATGAAGAATAAAGATTTTAAAGTGTTTGTCTGAACTTACAGGGGAAGAAAGGACCTGAAACTCCGGTATCCTTAGCCATAGTGCCCTCATATGTTAGTTGTTAAACTCCTTACCAGCTAGTACTGCATTAGCAGTTTGTAGCATTGGTGAAAGCCTGAAGCTTTAATCTTTCAGTGTAGAAGGCACTTCTTGACACTGAACCGCTTTGACTTCTTGTTTTAAAATTTTCAGTTTCAGTTTGACAATTAGGCTTACTACATTTGCCACTTTTAGGCAGCTCTAAACACATTCTGAGCCTTAATCAAAGACAATACTATTGTTGTTCTCTAGATAGAGACAATGGCACCCCTAATTTTTATATAATGTGTGTTTTACACATGGAAACATCGGGGTCTTATCAACACAAACTGCATCAGGGATGCTATTTCTAATTTCAAATAAAGAAATTGATGTTAATTTTATTTTGATTGATCACTTTGTTTTGAAAATCTCTTTAGACAGGCAAATTATTAAAAAGAATCTGATGAAATATCCACATCTGGAACAGGTTGGAATTCATTAATCAGGCTTTCAGCTGAAATAAATCTTGCTTGGTCCATTTAAAATAGTCAAAGTGTTCTGATTTGTGCCATTTCACTCTTTCCCATCCCTTGCGTTACACATCTTATCATTTGGAAAGGTCTTTAATACAGTAAATCAAACAGGCAAATACAGGAATAAATACACAGTGTGACATTAAATCTTTCTTAAAGGCACTTTTGCTCTTTGACTTCCATAACTAGAAGTCCATAATCACTAATAATTTCTTTAATGCTAAGCATGCAGAGCCTTCCATTTTCTCTTGGGCAAATTCAGAATAAGTCTTCCCTGAAAGAACAAATTTCTTACACCTCTGGCAGTGTATTGCAAAATCTGCAGTTCCCAACAATTACTTCAATTATGCAAAAAGAATTCACACTTGTATGGTATTGTGCAATCTAAAAGCCTCCAAAAGGACTCTTCACATGCAATATGCTAAGACCAAACTCATACTCTTACAACGCAGTCATTTCTGGGTGAGAATATGAAAGCAAGTAACTATATGCTTCAGCATTTAGAAAGTGAAGCAAAAAACTATTTAACAATTCAAATCTGCAGGGAATGTGGAGTGGGAAGAATTTTAATTGCTTAAGAGAGGATTGACCCCTTAGATTCATAAACCAATTTTGCTTATCTAAAGCATTGTTTTCCAATGATACAGAAATATAAAGGGTTCAAAAGGCAAAGACTAATACCTGCAACTTCTCAAAGTTGGCCTCAGCGTCTTCTATGACTGGTAGGCAGATCTTGTACAGCACATTGAATGGCAATACTGAGATGGGAGGGCAGAAAGACAAGCTTCTCATCTGTAAAATGAGCTCATTCTAATAATACTGAAAGAACTTGTGCCTTCAAATGGATCAATGTCATTTATCAAATCATTCCTCAATGAAGAAACTGATTTCAAATTGAATTTTCTGTGGAGGAGGATCCATTTTTTATTATCCTTTCAGATTTTCTTTGAAAAAGAAAACTATCTTACAATAAGAAAAAAGAATGGAAACAAATCTACCTTTACAATTTTGAATTATTTTTTTCACAAGTGAGGATTGAAGCCAATAATCCATATTTAAAAGCAAGGAAACAGTCCATTCCTTCTTCACTGTCCTGTTAAAAACGTGTTTAAAGCTGAGTTTAAACATGAGGAGGATCATTGTGCATTGGCTAATTCTGCCAGAACTACTTGAGAGTCAGAGGAGGTTTTGCTGATTTACCCCAGCTGTAGGACTGACTCAAATACTCTCATGTGGTTGGTTTGGTGTGTTTGGATTTATTGTTTCATTTTGTGATGTTTTTAATCACCATCACTGCTTCAGCGCTCTTCAGGTACTGAAGTCTATGCTATAAATGGACATGGACAATGTGACACTGGAGTTAAAAAGCACACTGTAGAGCATGGGATATCTATTCACCTCCCCCAGTCTTCAGGGCAGGAGAGTGTCAGAAGCCCAGAGGACAGTCAGCATGATCTGAAGAACAGTTTGGAAGACAGACAAGGTCATAACCTGTCCACACAACCCCTTAAACATGTCCTGATATGTCAATTGTGTGTGATTGCATCTTTTGGGATCTGAATCTTAAATGGTACAGTCATCATCCTAAAGTGACTTAAGATTTTATAAACACAAACATTGTATAATACATATGCTTTTTAAGGTTTACTTTAAGCATCCTTTTTATCAATGAAAGCATGAACATAGGATATTTTAATCCAACAAGGAAAGTGTTATTTCCCTTAGAATCACTAATGAGAACTCTAGAAGAATAAAAATATCCAGAGAATGGAAGGATATTATAATCATTATAATAATGAATATGAGAGAGCTGCTAATAATAAAGAAGGCAATGTAGTGCCCTAATCCGGGTAAAATCAATCAGATGCTGTGGAAAAGCCCCTTCTGCAAGTGCAATAAAAATGAAGCAGCAAGCCATTTCCCATGCAAAGCATCCTGCCTGGCTGATACGACACAGGAAATATTTTAAATATTCAGACTGCTCACGAAGGTTCTGATCTGGTTGGAAACAAATTCATCACTCTATGCATAATACATATCTACATTCTGTGCCGTGGATGGATGGCTTTTAAAGTACATCATTTATTCCAATGCATTTAGATGATTAGCAGGGAAAAGACAAAACATTTTTGACAAATGTTAGTAGTTTTCTGATTGTTGAATATACTTACAGAGATGGTGATTTTACTGAGCTGCTGCTGGGTTTTTTTCTACCAAGGACACCTTGATATGCTTCATTCATGTGGAACATCTGAAATTAATAACAAGGAACAGATGGAATTTTCAAGAGAAAAGGAAAATAATAAAATGCCCACCATAAAAAGTAATTCTCTATAAATAGTCTCAATCAGGAAAACCTTTGCCCCTGAGATGATCCAAGGCTGCCTTTTTAGTATCTCTTTCCCTTGTGACAAGAGCAAACTTTCCCATGCCACAAATCATTCCCATCTCTCATTTTGATATAATCTGGAGGAAAATGATCCCACCATCACAATATGACCCATTTCTTCAGGTTCAGATAGCAACATTTCTGTACGTTTTGTTGGTAGGACTTACTGAACTTAGAATCACTAATTATGATCTCTCTGGCAATTCCATTTTTGTAGCTGACTCCTTGGTAGTTGTCTTCTCAAGCTTAATCCGTTTCTGACAATGTTCTTTCAGAAGAGCATTTCCAGTTATGATTGTGTTGCCTACTTTATATAACATCATTTGCATTGTAGAAGAAAGATGCTGGTCTTTGCAAAGAGGAGGTAGGCAAAGGTCCCGTGGATCAGTATAGTAGTGCTGTTTATTCAGAAATTGAAGGCTTGTTTTCTGTTTCCTTGATGGACTGACCTTTCCTTTAATCTTGCAGAGCACCTCTGTCTCAGTCTCTTCTGGAAGCTGTTTTTAACTGATTTGTGAGAAGGGCTGTTTCCTATGTGCTTCAGCAGCCTCTCCTTTTGTATCATACCTGTCATTAAGGTCACAGAACAAAAGCAGTCCAGATCTGTCATTAGCAGCTCCTAGGATTGCTACTTCTGCTACTGGGTCTCTTATTCCGTTGCTGTGGTTGCAACATAGGAAATTGTTTGACTTTAAAGCAATACTCTTCTATTATCGCATTTCAAGCCTGTTTTGATCATAACTTAGGAAATGTAATTAGTTTCTCCTCAGTCAGAAACAACTACATTTCCCATTGCTTTTGGGTTATGTACACTGCAAAGAAAATGCAGGGGTTTAGCTGCTTTTTTCACCCTTTGGTAGCCTGAGAGGAGATGTATTCTTTGCAGAGTCAGGAGATTTGCATGCCTCGTTTGAGTTATTGACTGAGAGGGTTTGCAACTGAGGTGGGTTAATGCCAATAGTGTTGGAATTCAGTGGGAATTCCAATAATAAAGAGCTCATTCCTAGTCTACATTATTAAATGATCCACTTTGGGCAGATGCTAAAAGACTGATACTGATCCTAGAAAGTGGAAAGAAGTCTGTCAAAAGAGCCTGAATGATGACTTGAATGTAGATAAAGACATGAGAGAGACCAGAAAAGTGAAGGAATGACCAAGCTTGCAAGCCCTTGTGCAAGAACATGATTTATGGCTACATCACTGCTATAACCCAGTGGATATAGTGGGAGATGGTGACTAGGTCCTGAAATCATTGTAATGGTGAGATTGACCTGCAGTGAAGTCATAGCTTTGGTTGTTGGGTAGGGAAAGATAAAAGGATTGCCCAAACATCAGGCACATTCCCATTTTTACAAAGCATACCTCTTTGGCATAGGCTCTGGCTTGTTCTTACACTCAGCAATGCAAAATGACAGCGTTCCACTGGAGTTTTTTTGTTTATTAAAGGTTATAAAATGTTGGTCCTGCGCAGGGCAAAAGGAAATGAAGATTTGATCTGTAATCTGCTTCTTATAACACCAGAGGGCTGTTGCAGATCTCACCACCACTCCTATTTGGTATTTTTATTGCATTCAAGAAACAAATGTAAAACTGTTTAGATCTTACTGTCTTTAGCATTCCGTTCGCTACAGGATGAATTTGAACTGAAGTGTGTTTTGCTGCGTGTCATTGTGGGGTTCTTGCACACTGCAAAGTAGAAGTGGCTGGAGGTATAAAAGGATTCTCTTTGAATTAGCATAGGAGAATCACAATGGGTTGCTTTGCTCTGTGCTCTCTGGAAATCACTCTGAAGTATTACTCCTACTCTTGTTGCAAGTCATGTATTTCTATTAACTGGAAAAGAATTACTTCTTACAATATACTTTCACCAAATGGAGAGATGAAGACAGATGAAGACAGCTGAGGGACTTTGTCCAATTCTGTCCAAACCAAGTGAATAATTTCCCTGACCTTTTTGGTTCCTGAGCAGCATCTCTATCTGGAGAAATTATAATGAGTTTTAAATGGGAGAAACACAGAAACAACTTTTATATGAGTCTTTTTCCCACCAATATTTAACTCTGTACTGTTCATGTTAATTAGAAGTCATAATTGATGTTCTTGTTACACATTTTGAAGTGCTGGCTCAAAGTTCAAATGAAGAATCTCAAGTTTTGGATAAAGTTTTGAACTGTTTCTACACAAATGGGTTTTTTATTAATTTCCACTTGCCTACTTCTGCACCAGTAACAATTACAGTTGTCAATAAACACGAGATACTCAGTGCTGACAGCTAAAACTATTTTAGTCACATACTACATTACAGTACTCAGAGTCTGCACAGTTAAAATGTGTTTTTCCTTTGGCAGCCTTTTTTGTGGTTCAGCATCATTTCCCTCCAAGTGTCTTATCAGCATCCAGAAGTTGGTCTCATAAAGCAAACAGCAAAACTTTAATTATGTTCTTTTCATTATGAGTCAAGGGTCTAAATTTTGTCAAAGAAATTGCCTTAGTCTCAAATGTTGACAAATTTTTACCATATGATGCTAGGCAAACTCTGATGGGAAACCATCTGCCGGCCACCTGAGAGCTCTGGGGCTTTTGTTTAATAGAGGGAATGATGCTCCTATCCTGGCTAGGGATTATTGGAGTTGAGCAACTCCACTCTTCTGATGTTGTCTCAGAACATAATAGTATTCACTTTTTCAGCAGTTTCTAACATTCCCCTTATGTGATTTTTTAGCTTTTCATTGATACAATCTTATTAACTTCCATATAAACAGAGAACAGATCACAGGGCCAGACCGAAAGTCACCATGTCACTCAACTGTATCCTAAGCTTCATAGATCAACTGCTAGGAAATGTAATCTTTTTATCTAATGCTCCCACGTGTCATATTAAAATATTATATTTCATACATATGGCAGAGGCTGAGTCTTGTGCTTAGCACTAGATGGCAGTAACTTATAACACTTCCCAGTGAAATCATCAACTCACTGTGTCATTAGTCATCTGCGTTGGGAAATATAAACTAAGTGCTAAATAGAACCACATTTCTTTTCTGAGTTTGTTTTGGTCTACAGTCTGAAGCTGATCTAAGGTGACCACAAAATCCATCTCTCATGCTGCATACAGCATAACTACCTTGCAAGGCCAGCTAATTAAGCCCTTCATGTGCTGCAGGAAAACTGTAGATATTGTTAGCTCAGACACCAGAAAAATCGAACAGCTTTCTGCATTTCGTGTTTAGCCAAATCTGCCATCACACAATTGCACTGAGTATCAGATAAATGTGGTTAGTGCCAATGGAATAGTGCACAAAAATGGGATTTCAGTTAGTCTTGCGTGGGGATTTTTCACCAGGTGTAAACTGATGTAACTGTACAAGTGTCTCTGTTCTTATCATCCAACACAGATGTGTAACAGCCTATGGACTGTTAAATACTGGCAGATTTTTGCTGCATAAGCTTCTGTTAGTAATGTGCTGATTTTGAGATGATAGATGTGTTCACTTGAAAGATGCAAGCCTCTAATTTAAGGAATATCTAAGCCTTCCTAGCAGAGATGGGTTTTTGTTTCTCACTTTCACCAAAACACCTCTTGATTATTTTTTACCCAAGGCAAAGTTTTGACTGACAAAATGCTGTGTGAAAGACCTTGAATGCACTGCCTTGAGTGAAGAGAGGAGGATTGTACAGTTGACCCATACACCATTTATTTCATGAACACAGATCACAAGATAAAGTGGTTAATGAAATAAACATCAAGATTAGTGAAGGCAGGTTTTAGCTGCCATTACTACTAATATTTTAGTTATATCCTCTCATTTCAACCATAATAAGGATTCTGTCCAGTTCTTTGCACTTCATTGCTCCACGTTCCTTCAGACAAAAACAGTATTTTATGAACAGAACTCGTAAGTCGCTTTATATTTTCTCTATTTCCTTTTCTCCCTGTGACTCTTCACAAATAAGGTCCTTATAATGTAAATCTCTTTAGAGGCAAACCCTCAGACATTTTTACCATGGTGACATATCAAGTTATTTTTATGTATATTTGAGAGCAAGAGAGAATAATCTAGATCTTTTGAGAAACTGTTCTCCTCAAACGAAAATGTTGGTGGCAGAATCCATCTCTTGAGCCAACACATTGTAAAATGTTCTTTGCTCATGGTTAGTCAAAACACACCAACCATTTTCTAAGAATCCAAAACATCACAGTGGTGTTTTTTACTCTGTTAATTCATCGCCATCTGTGACTGACATGAGTGATCTACAGATGCTACTGATGATGCTGAAATGTTTATCCTGTCTACAGAGCTGTGAGGTATGGCTGGCTGTAGTGAGTGTTTGCCAGTGCCCTAGAGGTAGGAAACAATATTTTAATCTGTTTCTGTAGTGTGAAGCTAGAGAAAAAGTACCTTGACTTCTGATAGAGTGCTGCTGGTGATGATTAAACTAATTTATTATGTAACACTGGAAGTGAAAAGGAATGTGAACCTAAAACAGACCAAGTAGATGGAAAGCAAAGCAAACCCCCACTGTGCTATTGTAGAGCTTCAGCCTGTTGCATAGACTGTAGTTCATAGATCTAAGAACAAGTCTGACATTTTATCATTTTGCTGAGTTTCATGATTTCAGTGAGACTTAAAACTTCAGTTGCCAAATTCTTCATGGTTAAGAAGGTAGAAAACAAATTTTTCAAGATGCCTACTATAAGATGACAGAAATATATGGTTTGTACTTGTGTTTGTGTAAGGTGGGTATCAATATACACTTGAAGATGATGTGATGATGCTTCCAATTCATAGAGACAGTGAAACTGCAAGGTAAAATTGCTTGTAATACCTGCATTAGATTTTCCCTCTGTGTTTGTGAAAGGATTCTCATAGCCCTGAGTGAGGGTCATTCCTAGGAACTGATATTCCCATCTCAGAATTTCCTTCACTGTTCAAGTAGTGCCCACGTCCCACTTTGTTTCACAGACAAAAGTATTAGAGCTGTATGCTAGCCTCTGAATGGCATGATTTAGCAAAATACTTACTTGAAAAGAAAATCACCTTTTTTTGTGCAACTTTTCTGATCTTTTTCCAGCTCTGTGTCAAACATCAGGAAAGTATCAGGAAAAAGGAAACCAAATGCTGATGTGACTTGTCAGATAAAAAAAAAAAAAAGAAGCCATGTCCACGTTGCTTCTATTTCCCCAAACCCATGGTGGTGTAGCCTGCACAGAGCAACAAGCTGTGTGTGCCCAGCGGTGCCCTTGTTACATTCTATCTGTGGCCCTTTCCTTTGATGCGCCTTCCTGGTTCTGCTGTGTTTGGGTACCCAGTTTCCTGCAGTCTTTCCTCACTTTTAATCCCTATTTACTGCCCTTTTCCAGGTGCTGCTTTGCCCTCACTTACTTCCCGTGCATGCCTTTCTGTGCGTAGGTATTTTCGTTTTCCTTCCCCTCTGCCACATTTCAGTGTTCTGTGCTTGCAGCCTCTGCCAGTTCACTCACTAGGCTGTGCACACAAGGTCACTCTGTAAGACAACGAGGCTGCCAGTACAGCAACATCATCCTCTGGATCAGAACACGCAGGGTTTGTTTGTCAGCTTCCTCGAGTAATTGGTATCTGCTCTCTTAAGTCCATTAACTAAAGATCCTATTTCCTGTGCAGATGTGGTCAGCTCTCTAGATAACTCTACTGAAGCCAAAGTCAGGATAATAATAAATACATTTATTTCTGTGCCATGAGGCCTCTTTAGTTTCCCAAATTGTGGCCTTTCAATACAGATGAAACAAAGTTGTACTTGAAGTACTTCAGGCTGGGTTGCCGTACTTTAACATTTCTGGCTTCAAAATGGGAGTCTGATCTCTTACTGGGCATCATTATAAATGGTTTGAAGAGATTAACATGTTTGTTCCTGAACTGTGCTGGCCTGTAGAGCAACAATTCAGCAGAGTCAGAATTGACCCAGGTCAATGGGAAAAAAGGCAGGATTCTTCAGAAGCTCTGCTGAGAGGGAAGTAATGCTGTAGAGCAAAGACATTTCTTAAAATTCTTAAACATCGAGTAAAGGTTTGTGCCATACAGCTGCGGGAGAGGAAGGAGTTACTTCTTTCTGCAGATTTAACACTTTGTCTCCATTTTGTCCAGAGAATTAGCTGGGTTTTGGCAGTGGAAAAGACTGTTACTATTTGAAAATGTTAAGTATGTTTCACAAAAGAAAAACAAAAATACAATTTTCCTAGTTTTTACATGGCAATTGGAGAATTATATCAGTTTTGTCCCCCAAAATGAAGACTTATCTCTCTTTGCATATTTCTCTAGCATAGTTTTAAATTGTAAAGTGGGAGGAAAATGAGGTGGGAAAAACCTTACAGATTTTGTATTTGCATTTGAATCTCATCCAGTAAATATCCTTTTCAGTATGTTATAAAACCAAGTTAAGAATTTGAAATTATCCCTCTGCTCATATGTCCTTTACCACATCGCAGACTTCATTAGTACCCTAAAAGAAATTGTTGCTTGCAGAACAATGTGGGTGATGCAGACAAAAACACAACCTGCCTTGACAAACAGCAATGGACAGTGAGAAATCTGAAGTGAAAAGCTTGGTATTTGTCCTTTAAACCCATCTAAAAGCTTGTGCCTTCTACAGTATTTGCCACTTCCTCTAGTGTCTCCAGTGAAGCAGATGAGCTCTGTTTGTTCTTGCTTCCCTCCCCAAAATAGACCTGGGCATGCTGATGCTTCATTCATTTGATATCTCTGCACATTACTGATACTGCCCCTCTGATGAGTTAAAAGAAGGAATATGGTTTTGTTTTCCTTCTCATTTGCTACTGTAGGCAATAAATTCATTCTTACTCCCAAACTATTGTTTGTTGTAAGAGGCAAGGGTGGAGCAATGCAGATTAGTTCACCTTCATTTCAAAACAATAGTGAACTATTCATTTCAAAATATTAACCAAAACCAGGAACTGCAGAAGTTGAAGCAGCCTTATCCGGGGAAGAATGCTCTAAGAGACTGGTATTTCCATTAGTGCAGTGGCTCCTAACTAATACAGGCTTGCAGGTTTAAAGGCCAGAAGATGCTATTTATGGCAATTCTAGCTGTTTTTGTTGACACAGAAAACCAAAATTGTCACAATTTCAAAATATCTCTCTGCTTCATGAAAAAAGAGGAGGAAATGTACCTGAAAGATTGCTCTGGCTTTTTAATGGCAACCTGGGGGATTGGACTAGACGATCCTTTGAGGTCCCTTCCAATCCCTAATGGTTCTATGATTCTATGATTCTGTGATGAAAGGTTTTATTTTAAAATACAGAGCATATACTTTATCACTTTGTTTTAGATGCAAACATATTCAATGTTTAGAATGCTGCTACATGCTGACCAGTGTCAGTTCATATTGAGTACTGTCTTTTCAGCTCAGTTTGCATTTTTCTTAGTTTCAACACTTACTAATTCCAAAAGGCACATATATCCCAAGATGTAGATCCACACACATATTTTGGCAATGAAAGTGAATCTGTGTTTCTTATGATACTGCAAAATGAACGAACACTGAATGGCATAAAACCAGTATGTGGGTAGAAGAAGATCCTTGAGTGCTCTTTGTGCTTTACTCTCCAGGGCAGGAAGCATGGCTAAGTTGGTAGCTCTCTGGGCTAAGATGTCAGAAGGCTGGGTCACAAAGTAGGATTTGGGCTCACCCCAAATGTTGACAGTGTTGAAGAGGGAAGGTCAAGGGAAAGGCATGTGATAGTAAAGGACATGGTATTCACCGGTAAATACTGATTGGAAATATCTGTCATTGGAGAAGGGAGAGTAAAGTTCTCTATAGAATCAACACAAACATTTCTTCATCTTCTCTTGCTAACTACTGAGTTAGGCAGGTAATGAGCACCAAGTCTGGTGAAGAATGCTCTACTTACTAACACTAAATAGCCTTTCATATTAATTTATTTGCAATTGAAGTGATACAATATATGTTCTCATTTCACTGAAAGAGTGTTGCAATGTATAAGGTTAAAATTCTTTGAATAGGCATGTTGTCCTTAAAAATACTGTGCCATGATAGTTCAGGTAAAACTAGGGGATCATTGTGGAACGCTTAGATATTCTAAATCTGTATTTAATCTTCTGTTTTTATTGCATCTCAGCCTTACTAAATTGAGCCTTTCCCAACTCATACCTTTCAAACACAAACTACAGCTGCTGGATGCAACAGGAAATGAACAGTAACAACTGGCATCAATATCTTTTTTTTCTGAGTGTGCAGCACAGCCTCAGCTTGTCTGCCTTTGCTGCCCTTTTCCAAAAGCTGTCATCATGTTCTCACTCAATAATGTATTTATTGTGATACCAGGCTTCACTAGCAAAGATTCAGCGGTCTGCTTTCATTTAATTTAGTTTCAGTTTCCCAGATTTCTCACCAAACTCCTACCAAAAGTTTTAGTTAAAATAATGAACTAAAGCAGTAACACAAGCCTACAACAAGCAGCTTGTCAAAAATGTGCATGTACCTGTTTCTAATATGGATCTTGATTATAGGACTTTGATTCTCTTGTGCATCTCATTGCATCTCAGAGGAATGTAGCTCATTCAAGCCAGTCTGTTAAGTAACAGCATATGGAAAGAAAATAATGCTGCCTTCTCAGAAGGATTCACACTGTAATCTCCTGGATTTATTATTATTAAAAATAATATTTCAGTTTGCAAGGGATATAAAGGATCATCTCATCATCTGGTTCAACCTACAGCCCAGTGCAACACCAAATTTGAAGTTGGCTCTAATTTCAAGGTCAGATGCATTGCCAAGGGCCTTATCCAGCTGAGCTTAGAGTATCTCCAAAAATGGAGATTTCAGTCTCTCAGAGCAACTTATTTCACTGCTGATTATAATCACTGTGAAAAAAACCACTTCTTTAATATTTTCATAAAGTATTCCCAGGTCTACTGATTACAAAAAATATGAAGAGCAAAATCTTAGTTCTCTACTCAAGCGTTATTATCTCAATAAACTTAGTAGTGAAGATACTAAGCATACAGATTTACTGATCTGAAAGAGAGGACAAGTTAGACACATATGTGTGAAAAAGAACAATTTATGTTCTGTGATGCCTGTAATTTCATTTGGTGGTCTGACAGGTATTTACAGGACTGTCTTTGCTGAAAAGCCTCAAAGGGTCCTTAGATTGTTTGCTTATTTTTATTCTCTAACTTGTTCCAAATGGATTTTAAAGTTCTAAGTTACTGACATGCCTGGCATTGTAGTGGAATTAATCAAGGTCATTACTCACTGATAATGCTCTCAACTTCATGGTTCCTAGGACCACACCTTAAGTGTTATCAAGGGTCAGTTTATTCCCATGTTAGAAGGAAAAACCCCTGTGGAAGGCAACGTACTTGCTCACACACCCACCTCACACTCTTGAGACAATAGATCCTATTAGTGTCAAAGCAATTTCCTGCTGAAATGTTCCCGCTGCTTGTTTTTATTTCAATAGGTGAACAGCATCATATGAAACTTCCACAGGGTAAAGGGGTTGGCCAGGCAGTTTTGCCTTCTTCAGGGATTATGCTCTGCTCTCAAATGTACAAGTCAATTATGTGACTTCCATGCTGAGAAAACACATTAACTTTTAAAATGCACAGCAGCAGCCTGGTCTTTGTAAAAATGCTTAAAACCCACCCTTACACCATAACTCCAAGTTGCAGCTGCATATGAACCTCCATTTACAGCCAATTACATGCAATTTCTATCCTAGGGAAAGACTCAAACCCTTTCAAGATATGCTTAGGCAGAAATGCAGTGAGCCTTGTAAGTTAACAGCAGTATCTATGGAGGGTATGTACAGCACATAGGTAACCTTGGCCTTACATGTTATAGAAGTGCTGCAGACCAAAACGTGTCCACTAGGAACAACACAATCTATTAAAATTATTCATTCTCAGGAGTTTCCTCCACAGATGAAGAATAATAAGAGAATTCAGGTTGGGCCAAAACCAACTCTTCCAGTGTCACAAAGCCCATAACAGAACTTTTGTCTTCTGCCTCCAGTGATTAAATAGGCCTTAGAAAAGGTCCTGTACCATTAAAATTAAATCTGAAATCTTAATGTTACAGTTACTCATGCTTGAACTGTAACAACAGTTGCATGGCTGGGATACAGGACATTTTTCACAAGACTAACATTAATAACCATACACAAGGCTCTTCAACAGAATTGCTTATTGTGGCAAGTTGCACTGCAACACTTACTCACAGGATGCAGTTATACTTTGGAAATTACAGTTTCCAGCAGAGAGGTGTTCCCATTTAAAATGTTCCTGACTCACAGCAGGAGTCCAGGATACTTGTGTAACTCAAATTCCAGATGAGAATAATTGTTTATAGTCAAGTTCTCAAAAAATAGGGAAGAGTAAAGTAAAAGAAAAAAATGTTCTCTTTATGTGTGCATACACGTTCATTTGTGATCCTAATGGGAAGGTGCAAAGAAGGACACTTTATTTATTTAAACATCCCCTTTATTTACCTGTTGGTCAGGATTCAGTTAGCTAAGCCAGAGCTGTATGAAAAATATTCAGAAAAAAAAAATTGTTGTAGAAATTTGTCTTTGTTATTGGTCCCCAAAAAGCATTCAGCTTCCAGGTAGTCTGTCTAGATTTAAAACAACCTAGCTCTTGTCATAACCCTTCCATTCTGTTTTGTATGGACATTCTTGGTCTTTTTTAGACAACCTAAGAGATGAGTGAAAACCAGTTTTCTGCCTGAATGTCTAGTAGCCTCCTCTGATCAGAAGATTACAGTAGAGCACTACATTTGATTATAGAGGATCCTTCTGCCTGGAGGAAGGCAAATCTATGCTCAAGGGACAGATTACTCTCAGCTAAGTGAAATTTAAACACTATTAGATCCCCTAAAAATGTTCTTTACACACAGAACACTTACAACATGGAAGGCAAGCATGTTGGTGTGAAGATGCATACACTCATATCAGAAATCTATTCCACTATCTTCCCACATTTTTGTTCCACTAAAATATAAAAACATCCAATGACCTGCTTGAGAAATGAAGTATGAACCAGATGTTTCCTGAGCAAAGACAACTTGTGTTTCCCTTTACACACCATCTTCTGAGGGGCAGCACTGCAGGGACTGCGTATCTGACATCATTCACCATGTTGATTTTGGGTTACTCAGAATCTTTCCCTTACTTTACCTTCCAACTCAAATACAATAGTTTTACAGAGAAAGCACACAGAAAGAATGGATAGGGATGGCTGGAACACAATGTCAAAGCACAGTTTATATTTGCGGTGTTACATCACTGGTAGGAGCTGGTATGAGCTGTATGAGAAAAGATCCAAAGCTCATTACCATTTATAGAAAGTTCAGTCATTTCACTAGGAGAGACTCAATCATAATCTGACAAATTCTTCATTCTTTTTATTCAAACAACACTGTTTGTAAGAGATCACTTCAAATGCCCAAACTACACACTCCAGCTTTAGGAGCTGGTGGAAACACAACACTGCTTTTGAGTGCTACATTAACAAGCAGCATGGGAAGGAAGGTTCCATTTTTAAAATTCTGTGTATCAGTACTCTTAAGGCATCATGACTTACAACTTTCACAGTAGACAGATTTCTTTTTCAAGCTATGTGTTGGAGTTCACTTGATGCACGTGTAACTTACACAAGATCAATATTTAATGTCATCAATAAAGCTCAAAAATGCTTTCTGGACAGTTTCATGTCCAAAGTCTGAAAAATGTCAGCACTTTCCTTCTGGTCCTAATCTCCCATTTACACACGAAGCCACACTGCAACAAGCTGGAAATGCTTTTTCATCTCTAGCCATAGAAGATGAGTGTAGTAACATGTGCTTAAAGTGAAGTGCCACTGTGTATTTATGGCATTAAAAAGCCCACGGGGACGTAAATTTAACAGAAGATGAGATGTTGCATTCATGTCACATCATTGGTTCATTGCTTGTAAATGGAGGAAAAGCTGTTTTCAGTAGCTACTGTTTAATCAAACATGTTTTTGTTTGGGAAGTTGTACACAGCACAAGAAACTGCCTGTGCAATGTTTTTTAATAAGGATACATGAGCAAAGGGCATGTATTCTAGCCTCTCAGTGTGGGGCCTGTAGGAAATCAAGTTTTCAGCAAGATTGACAACAGAATCATTCAGCCTCTTGACTGCTCAGTCTTACTGTTTCAGCCCACTGTAGACAAATGTATGCTATACCTTGATAACAAATAACTATGATGACAAAAGTACAGTCCTGAATTTATGATTATCAAATGCTCTCATGCTTTTTCCTGCTTTCATTGCATTAAAGACTAAACAAAAATCAGACTGGATGGAGAAAAAGGATTAAAAAAGAATTTACCTCATCCGTACATGATTCATTGCTGTGTGCACACTCAGCTCACTACAAACAATTCTTGCAAAGGTAGGTTTACAACTACAGATAGGTTTTGTACTGCTGTGGTACAGAGGTCAGTTTTGTTTAGAAGGAACTGGAAATTGATTAGCTGAGTTCACTTATCCAGGAATACTCATTCTCATTTGGTCCCCTTTTTAAATTCTGTTATATTGAGTCTAGAATGCTTTGGTTTGCTTTTCTTTCTTCTTTTGAACACTCTTACCTGGTCCCACCTTTTCTGCTTTGCTTCAGGAT
Organism: Rhinopomastus cyanomelas; assembly: GCA_013400115.1. NCBI lineage: Eukaryota > Metazoa > Chordata > Aves > Bucerotiformes > Rhinopomastidae > Rhinopomastus > Rhinopomastus cyanomelas. The sequence goes on along the minus strand of VXBP01007754.1, from coordinate 85,647 downwards.
TGATCTTATATCCATATTCTGTTGTTCAAGAACATCTCTGGTATTCTTGTGTTTGCTTACAACATCTGAATTCCTACACACGTAGCACATTGCTAAAATGCTTTCTGAATTCTCAGCGTATTTTTTTTTTAATTCTGACAAAGAAATATTTGATAACTGATAGGTAAAACACCATCATATTTTCTTGGTATGGTGGAGGTAATTTGTTTTCAGTAGACATCAATAGTAATTTGGCTCGAGTTCCAGCAAGTGCATGTGTACAAAAATTATGGAAAGTTAAAGAACTATGCTTCAGAACTAACTTCTCTCCATGTCTGTTCTTATCTGCTAGGAAGAAAAAAAATGACAACTAAATTTAAAATGGATTGAAAGTTGTCTAGCACTGTTATATTCAATTTGGTAATGGTCTCCAAGTCAGAAATTGAAAAATGCCTAAACTGCTGGCAGCAAGCTCTTCAGAACACATGGATTCCAAATAAGTTCTCATGAATCCAAGTTACTCTTTTAAAAACCTTTATAAGTAAAGCAGCTAATGACATCTGCCTGTCATTTGTGACCTGGCCAACATGGCCACCCTTTAACATGAGAGACAACAACAGCTCTGAGAATAAAAACAACTTACTGGAAACAAATATAATACTGGCTGGCAAGAGTAAGTGCAGAGTCTTACATCTGGGCAAGAACAACCTTAGGTACCAGTATAAGCTGGGGACTGACCTGTTGGAGTGTAGTGTAGGGGAAAGGGACTTGGGGGTCCTGGTGGACAAGATGACTATGAGCCAGCAATGTGCTCTTGTGGCCAAGAAGGCCAACAGCATCCTGGGGTGGATTAGAAGAGGGGTGGTTAGCAGATCAAGAGAGGTTCTTCTCCCCCTCTACTCTGCCCTGGTGAGACCACACCTGGAGTATTGTGTCCAGTTCTGGGCTCCTCAGTACAAGAGGGATGTGGAGCTGCTGGAGAGAGTTCAGCGTAGGGCAACAAAGATGATAAAAGAGGTGGAGCACCTCCCTTACGAGGAGAGGCTGAGGGAGCTGGGTCTCTTTAGCTTGGAGAAGAGGAGACTGAGGGGTGACCTCATTAATGTCTACAAATATTTGAGGGGTGGGTGTCAGGAGGATGGAACTGGGCTGTTCTCGGTGTCATGTAGTGATAGGACAAGGGGCAATGGTTGTAAGCTGGAACATAGGAGGTTCCACATCAACCTGAGAAGGAACTTCTTCACGGTGAGGGTGACGGAGCACTGGAACAGGCTGCCCAGGGGGGTTGTGGAGTCTCCCTCACTGGAGATATTCAAGACCCGACTGGATGAGTTCCTGTGTGACTTGGTTGAGGTGATCTTGCTGTTGCAGGTGGATTGTACTAGATGATCTTTTGAGGTCCCTTCCTATCTGAAGTGATTCTATGATTCTATGAAATATTTACACACATTATAAAGGCAGTCACTTCAATAATTTATTTTTTAATAAGAAAAAGCTACCCCATTATACGATTTGTTCAGTAACAGGATTAGATTAAGTAATGATGCAGAGTATTTTAAATCCCTGAGACTGAGGTGCTCTCCTCTTCTATGCATTCCACCCTGTCCTCCCCAAAAGGGACTGGAAATTCAATTTCCTGTTCAGTTGTGCTTTTAGTGGATTACCATTCCAAATGAATTCTTGTTACCATCAGCATGAGACTTATAAATTGCAAGCAAGCCCAAGTTTCACATCTTCTTTCACATTCAGTTGCAGGCATCTTATTTAAAGTTGCTGCCAATTTTAAGGTGGTAGCGAAGCTACTTTAGAGATAAGGCTACTGACTTGGAAGATGTAACCTGTTCTCCTGAAATCAGACATGGAAGCAAACTCCTCCTTTTTTTTCTAGCTGGATGCAGCTAATGGTTTTTACTTTTCATACGGGGTATTGAGATGTGAGTACAAGGCTTTAGGCACAAGTCCTTTCATATCTGGATGTGAAAGCCACCATAGGGAGACTCAGTAACACCCAGTTCCAGCTCCAGTAATTCACAGGCTTCCAGTAATTCACTTACATGCCCTCAGCATTTTTTAGGTGTATAGCAGGCAGAGGGCTAAAGAATTACAACATGGGTAGCAAAAGTGCTTCCTGCTAAGCAATGCAAGTTCTATTATTCAGGAGAAAGCCATCCTGCAAGGCCCCAAAGGTAAATCAAGGCATAACACACAGAAAATTTTCAGTCCAAGTTCAGACATTTTTCACGGATCATTGTCTCTCATCCGAGGATAAACAATTTCGATCAACAGACTCCTCTAGCAGACACATGACAATCGGCATAAGCAAAGCTAAAGGGACAGTGATAAACGTTAGTACTTTCAGAAGGATTCAGCTATTGTTTGTATTTCCTTGTCTTGGCTAGCAATTCAGCCAGAGATGAAAACAAAGACTGAGTAAAACTCAAAGCATAAATCAACTAAAATAAAATTCTTTCCAATACTAGAGGTAGATTTTATCCAGTGTAATAGCTAATAGCCGCTCCTGTAAATGCAGAGCTCTAGGAATTAAACACTTCAGATTGACTTTGACCTATGTCCTCTTCGAATAATAATGGCAAACTTTTGGTGTATTCTCCAGGAAGACAGGCAGGTCGCTCTGTAAAGAGAAAAGTGCAAAAGTCATTCTTGCATAATGTAACCAAGAAAAACTATGAGCAAGATGGGAATTCCCACTATACAGATCAAAGCCTTCAAACAAATACAGATTCTAAGATCTTTTACAAAGCTGCAGACTACTCCTCTAATCCTTCACAAGCAGACTGCATTACTGAAACTTGCTTGTGTTAAGGCTGTTCGCTTATTCTTCAGAACACAGATCTGCTGGTTTTGTTCCACAAACCGATCTGCCTGGTTGACTAACCAAAGGAATTTGATAGGAATAAGAACCCAACAATTAAGATAACTGTTATGAGAGCAGACAATAGCAAAACTCTAAAAATGGAACTGCCTAAGAGCAAGAAAGGTCAATACATTCATTTCAGAAACAAACAATTCTATCCAAGATGCAGAAGACTCGAATGGATGCAGTGAATACAGTGTTGGAATCTGATTAGCCAGAAACAACTGTGCTGCCAGCATTTACTTACCTTGGCAGCCACATTGACCAGCCACAATGGAATCATCCCACCAGGATTTTCAATATAGTACATATTGACTAGAGATGAGAGAGAAGTTACCAGTTATAGTCTATTAGCTCTAACACCAGATGACAGAAGCTGTCAGTGAGCATCACTGAATCACCCAGTACAAGAGTTCTGCTCTAAATTCTTAACAAAAAAGTCAACTCATACTGAAGTGGAACGTGAATGAAGTACAGCCATTCCCAGTTAACCCCAGGGAAGCTGAAAGTGCCATAATGTTCATTTAGCATATTGCAAATCATTTTAGGCAGCCTGTCTTAGAAAATAACGTTGTTTTTAGAGAACTGATCTCAGACAGGAATCATTTGCTAGGCAAACACTTTAATCTATAAATCTGTCAAACCTGACACTTAGTAAGAGTTAACTAGACTGCAGGTAACATCAGACACAGCTGAACTGGCTGGCAAGAAAGGTGTAGGCTGGAGGTCAGAATGAAGTGGTCACTATTCTTAACTCAGCAGCCCAACTCTTAAATAAAAGACTCTTTAGACCAGCACACTGCACTGAACATTTCCAAGTTTCATTTATTTTAAAGCATTGCTAGTTCTCCGCACATCCACTTTATAGTAACTGGTCTAGCTTAAAACTTTGCCAATACAGGCATTTATTGTGTACATGACTTGCAATGACATTTTCTTGAGCTCTTACCTTTAGATCCTGTCTTGCCATCACTTTCAATTGCCAGACTCTGTTTATAGCTTTTAACTCTGATAACATCAGGCTTTTCAGGACACTGAGGAACAGCCACACTTAGAGCTAACATAACCCAGATCTTCCGCCCATCAGCATCCATCTCTCGACATTCACGAATATAGACATACTGTATTCTGAGTTGAGGACACATGTCAAAACAGTGTCAGCCTGACATATGATAAATTGACAAGTGAATTCCATTACAAATACCAGCCCCTTCACAATATTCTTTCTGCTTTTATAGCATTTGATCCTGTAGGGTAATAATTCAGCTATGTGAGCTTTAGTCAGGTATGGGAAGAGGCACCCACAGTCTTCTCATAGAATCATAGAATCATTAGGGATTGGAAGGGACCTCGAAAGATCATCCGGTCCAATCCCCCCGGCACAGCAGGATCACCTAGATCAAGTTGCACAGGAACATAGTTAGGTGGGTTTTAAACGTTCATGCTATACATATTGATGGAGCATGAGGACTGCAAGATTTTAGATCAGGTGCAGGACAGCAGCAGAACCAGTACAGTTCAAACTCCTGGATGACCTGCAAGAGGATAAAAAAAGTCTTGAAAGAATACATCTCTGTCAAAGAAAGGAATGTCTTCTCATACAGTTCTACAGCTGCAAAAGGAAGACTTAGATATTTTTAATTCCTATTACAACAGAACCATACATGGCATCAAGAACTGCTTAGATATCTGATGTGGACACATTTTCCACACCACCCTTATGTCAAAATCAATGTGTAGGTAAAACAATAGCACTAGAAGACTTTGAAAGAAGCTCTGTAGCAGGGTTGTTCAGGAGCCAGTTACACAAAAAATAGGTGGCTTGTTTTTCTGCTATTGCATTTGTGGACAAAAAAACCTAAAGCAGAACAACAACAAACCAACCCCAGAACACAAAATCAGAACAATTCTTGGGGGAGGCAGAGTCAAATTCCTTTTCACACAATTAGTTCTTTCAAAACCTTTGCATCTCAAAGCTTTTTCCTCGCCTGTGCATATTGTGTAGAACTCTGAGTCACAGTACAGCATGCTTTTCACAACTTTTCACAGTTTTTTCACATGTGTAACATTATCCTTGTAATTTATTCTAAGTTAACATGGAACTAGGACAAGTAGTGCTTACTAATATCTGAGGAGATCTTACATGAAGGATTTATGAAGTTTGGAAAAGCTATTTAGGAATTTCACAGCAATATACACAGGCAATGGTGAAGATGAAACTTGAGCAGATACGAACCTTCATTACCCAACCCCCAGTCTACCTGAAGACTCAGTCAGATGGTGGCTGGACAGGAAAAACAAAATATCTAAGGATAGGCTCTAAACCATGTCAGTGACTCAGTCAGGCATATGTGTGACATAAAGGCGGAAAACAGTTCAAATCAACCTCCATAACTGTGTTTGAAAAGCTGTGCTTTCTGTATGCTTCATCCCTACAGGCAATAGCTGCCATTATCAGAGTAATCGACCTGATAAGCCATGAGGCTCTGCCAGGGTGAATTCCTGTCTGCTTATGGACAGCTCATTACACGAGTGCAGTTAAAAAGGGTGTGATGCAGACAGAAAGGGAGTTCACACTACCAGGCAGAGTGGTATGCTCCTCCTTTAGAGCAGAGTTCTGCCTAAGGTGCTAAATATCCTTCAGAGTTAATGCCCACAGTCTGCACATCACTTTCCTCAGTTTTGAAAACAAGGTTAGAACAGGCCGATAGGCTCATCATAGGGCAAGAATAGTGCCACGGATGGGAGATTCTTTCCCTACATAATGTTCCAAATCAGGTTTCTATTCGTATGTCCTGGAAGTCAGCTGTCAGCCGCGGAAATTGCTTCTCCTCTTCGGTTTGAGCCATGCGTGCACAACACTCCCAGGGTTGTAATTGTGCTCTCCACCAGAGGTCACTGGAGCACTGGTTTAGCAGCTTTACTTCCACCTCTAGCTGCAGAGCTTTCCTTTTTCGAAGGGATTTGCTGTTTTAGCAGTCAGTTATTACCACGAGCTGTTGGGAAGTGTGGTCTGTCAGGACGGTGTTGCAATCAGGAGTAGCAAGTTTCAATCTTGCTCAGGCCCAACCATTATGTATGGTGCCACAGCAGCATGTGACACCTTAATCTATGGCTTAGTCACAGCTTTCCTGCTCCACTGGCCTCAGGATGTCCACATCTTGCGTATATATACAGGAACCTGCTAAGAAAACAGCCAGGGTAAACAGCAGCAAACCAATACCAAAATTTCTGAGGCCTCAGACAAACCCTTGGCAAGAACAGATAAAAGCACAGCCCTCTACAGTACTTATAGGAATCCTGTCTGCAGCTGCCTCCAGTCAGACCTTCATAAAGTGTTCTGCTGAACAGAACTAGAGATTAGCCCCTTTTGTGCTTAGTTCAGGCACAGTTGCCTTTTCAACTAAAAGGCAGTTACTTCTACTCCAGTCATGTATTTATTGCAACACCAGCCAGCAGCTCAGCAGAGAACTCTCAGTTGGACTGCTGTATTGCACAGGTGTCTGAACAACAAGGTAGGCAAATAGTAAAAGAAATAGGTAGGCTTCGAATGTAAGCTTTCTCTCTAATGTGAATGAAGTAAAAGCCAAACTTGTAATATTTACATTGAAAATGTTGGTTAATGCTATTTTGCCACATACACAGTGCTAAAGAACAGGTGGGCTCCTGTCAATTTTTGAGCTAAAAGAAACATTATGTTTATGCCCTCCAAGAGTTAACTGCTGCAAAACACTGGACTTGAATTACCAGCATAAGCATAAATTCACAGCTGAACATATCATGGTCAGCAAGGATACAAACGCCAGCTCTGCAACATTATCTAGTTTTTAGTGTAAGGGTGTAGCTTCCCTCAACTGCTTCCTTTCTTTTCTCTAAGAAAGCATTACAAAGAAAAAAAGTGTTTGTTTAAGGAGAATTCCATTTTCCTAAATGCACTTAAATCAAAGACTAATGAAGTAACTCATGATAACTGTATTTTTGCTTCCAATTTAACAATGTTGAGCCCCACTCCAGCTATTTTTGTTTCATTAATGGCAAAGTGGCTGTTGCTACAAGAAAGCTACCCACTGTTTTGACAAGTAAAACGAAGAAACACACAGGACATCTCCTTGAAATTTACCAACTACTGACAAGTCAGATATGTGCTTCTCTGTATCAATGCAGGTGTTATCAGTATGGTTCACCATAAAGCTGTCCTAGAATTAACAAGCACAACCACTAACAATTCTTTGGTTAACACTGTTCTTTGTTCAGCAAAACCCTTGGTTTGGACTGAAACCATGCTTCAGTTTTACTGATCCGAACTGATTTTAGCACAAGCTTAAAAGGGAAAGGCTTCCCATATTTAAAATGAATGGATTACTGGATGCCTCTTTCAGCCGAAACCTTGCCCTATTTTAAGATGCTTTAACATCATATGGATATCCAGGTTCAGTTCCCTTTTTCAGAGACAATATTAAATAAACACAAGCGCATTTGTTAATCCTTTCAACTCCTGAAATCACCAACTATTCTCTATATACCCAGTTCTGAACTGAGCTAAGAACAACCAGTGCTTTTAGGAAAAGATAGTCCATCACACTTCAAATTCATGCAAATGAGAAGAAAATTTTCACAATGAGAACAATCAACCATTGGAATAATTTCCCCAGGAAGTGTTGTATTCTCTCACTTCAGACACTCTTAACATTTGGCTGAGAAGGCTGCTGGGCCAGTTTGTTCAAACTGCTTTTGCCAAGAAAGGCTGAACCAGATAGTCCATGAGGTCCCTTTCAACCGGGCATTGTATTCTGTAACTGCACTGCTCCACTGCAATACACAGACACACAAAAGATACCATCTCCAGTTGTCCCAAGAACATGTACTAAAGTCTAACCAAGTAATTATGACAACTAGAAGCTACAAGGTGCTCCAGCATAACAAGTGACGGCAATGATGCTTCAACCAACACAGAAAGAATCCATTCCAGAAGAAAGATATGTGGTGATACTAGCTGTTTCATGTCAGCATTTACTTGTGTCTTTGCAGAGTGCACACGTCATCCCAAAAGATACTTAAGATTGGCCAAAAGTCATTAGATGCAGCAACTTTAAAACTCCTTTGAAGAAAGTTTTAATGGAAAGAGTCAATGTGGACATAAAACTGCTTTTAAACTGCCTAGTGAGCTTACCTTTAACGTACTAGTGATCCCACTTTTCTGTAATCTAAGTCCACATAGACATCTACACACAGTTTTGGGGGAGAGTCAGCTAGACCACCGAAGATTTTATACTCATAAAGTTCTGATTGCTGTGGAAACAGAAAGGGAGAGGAAAAGTCACACAGGAAAGGGAAGTACTCTGCAGCAGGGAGAACAGCTGAAGGAAGTTAGGTGGGGCACATGCTACAAATATGCTCAATAGCTGTGAAAGCAAGTGGTCAAAAACAATGTAAGATTCAGTCTTTAACCTCTTGACTTTTTGATGTATGTATGAAAGTTTAAATCCAGACAGGCTGCACAATGGCTGTTCCTTCCCTTACACCAGTACCCATTTACTTCATAAGTAGTTCCAAAGGGAGCACATTTCTTCACACACACCCCTTTTCATCTCCAGTGGTCAGTGTGGACTAAAACCTGTCTGCACTCAACCTTACCAGGAGCATTAACATCTTGTGGGAAGGTCTCTAGACCCTGTATAATGTGCTCAAGAATCCTGACCATTTCCAGGATGTTACCAAGTACTGTCTGATCTGGAATGAGCCTTCTACCAAATCCAGTGTGCTTCTGTTCCAGGCTGTGACACAAGAACACTTGCAATGTTCGTGCCTATATACAGTGCACTTGTATTTCTGCCCTGAACATTTATTAGCTATTTTGTTTCTGAGAGCTGTCTGCAGTGATGGGGTGGGGTGCAGGATATCTCCTGTGTTAAAGCTTTTAATGTTACTTAACATATGGAATCTCCATCTGTGCCTATAGAGCAATGTTTGTGCTATTGTTAGTACAAACGGGACTAAACTAAAACAATGAAAGTACTTTGAATATACAAGCATAGGAGTCAAATCCAAGAAGTCCCAACGAAAGGGATAGGATTATACAAATATTTTGTTAGGGAATGGTTGATTTTACTTCTTCCCCACCTCTTCAGTACTAGAAGATGATTATTTGATATAACAGGAGATAACAAAAGGACTAAGAAGCTTAAGCTACTCATCTTCACTGTGGCTTCACCAAACCATCAAAGGCAGGTTCTCTGCTGGTTCATGGTATCAGTTCTGTCCTCCCCATAGCTGTTGCCTTCAAGTTCTTATAGTGTAGCTCAAGAGAGATCATAGAATCATAGAATCATTACGGATTGGAAGGGACCTTGAAAGATCATCTAGTCCAATCCGCCTGCAACATCAGGATCACCTAGACCAAGTCACACAGGAACACATCCAGGCGGGTCTTGAACATCTTGAAGTTCTGCTGTTGTCTACCAGACAAATCATGCCACACCTCATTAAATATCTTCTACTAAAAAGGTGGTGTTTTGGAAACAGTATGAAATAACAAATCATGGTCTGAAAAGTGATGAGGACGTGAGACAAGACATTCAATAGAAACAGCAATTTTCTATTAAAAGATAAGACAGGAATTAAACGTTCCAGGATTTTGGAAGCCTGTCAGCAGAGCAGAAGCACCCAGATCTATTTGATCTATCTGCAGAGAATGGGGAGAGATAAGGCAACAGGAAATGTAATTAATTGCTGCCTTCAGCTTCCCGGACTGCCAGTGCCAGAGTGGACCTGCAGCTTCGTCTGCGTTTGAGGCCAGTTTTTCTAGTAACAACTTTAAGCAAAGACCCTCCTCCTAGAATTGGGTCTTCTTTTCATGGGGAACTTTTTCTTAAACAAAGACTTTGTTTGCTCTATTTGCTGTTTGTTTCTAGCGTAGTTATACCCGAAATGATTTTTCAGAATGCAAATCACAATGCACAGCACCCAGTCCAACTTTGTAAGGAGCTGAGAGGTAACTATGAGCATGGAGCTAAAACAACAGGATGTTTATGTGGATGCAAGAGCCATTATCATCATGATTTATTATTAAATTGACACTCACTGCATTAATTACTTACAAGTCAGTTCTGGGAGCCTAAATCATTTTAGTTCTTTAAGTAAGTGCCCCAAAAAGGGGTATTTCATTCCAACCCTTCCTGAACTACCTCCTGATGTTAGAGGGAAACAGGTGGAAACCCTTTGGAAGCCCTTCTGGAGGGAGGGCAAAGAGAGAGAGGCAGGAGTCCGCCCAGCAGGAGGATGGGCTCTAACTTCGGGAGAGCTGCGGGACCGCTGTGCGGGGCTGGGTCTTTCCTTCACGGCACACACGTGGCGGAAGGGATCAGGAGGGAAGCAGGACACGCCGCAAACACCTCATTAGAGCCACGGCTGCACCTGTAGCCGGGAGCATCTTCCACCTGGGGGTTCCGCAGCCCCGTGCTGTTAACCGGTTGTCAAAGCCTCCCGATGTGCCGGTGCCCGGCAGGGCCAGAGATGCTCACGGCGGCGGAGCTGCTTTGCCCGGCCGCGGTTAATGGCATTAGCCCTGCATTACCCCCGCATTACCCCCAAAGCCGCTTTCCAAGAGCCCGAGGAAACCGAGCCGGAGCCCGGGCGGGCATCACACCTCTGCCGGCACCAGCGGGTGTCTCCTGGCAGCACGGAGCCCCCAGCCCCGGGCCTTTCCACGCCCACCTCGTCGGGCATCCGGTAGATTCTGACGCCCCGCTGTCCGCCAGCAGCTCCCAGGGGTCCCCCGCCGGCCCCAGCTGCCCCAGCTCCGGACAGGCGTCCCGAAACTGCTCCGCGGTGGCGGCTCCATCATCCCCGGCGCTGGGAGGTGGCGGCGGCGCGCGGGTCCCAACCAGCTGTCGCCAGTGGCCGCGCGGCCGGCCCCCGCCGCGCCCTGGGTCTCCGCCGACACGGCCGGGGTCAGGGCCCGGGGCAGGGCCGGGGTTACAGGGCCAAGGCCGGGCTCGATCAGTGTCGGTGGTGGCTGCAGAAAGACGCCCTGTCAGTGCGCACCACCTCTGCAGGGACACACGGACAGGGGGCACCGTATCGCTGTCTACAGCTACCTGAAAGGAGGTTATAGAGAGGTCAGGGTTGGTCACTTCTCATGTGAGATTTAATAGGACAAGAGGAAATCGCCTTAGGTTGCAGCAGGGGAGGTTTAGGTGGGGCGTTAAGAAAAACGTTTTCGTGGAAAGGGTCTTCAGGCCTTGGAACAGGCTACCCAGGGAGGGGACTGAATCGCCATCCCTGGACGTGTTTCAGAATTGTAGACATCTGGAGCTTAGGGGCAGGGTTTAGGGTGGTCTTGGGACAGGTGGGTTAGGCTTCATGATATTTAAAGTCTTTTCCAACCTAAACTGTTCTATGGGTATCTCTCTACAAGAACATACAAGGAACCCATGGAGATTTTACAGCTCCAGGCAGGTGTCTTTGGTTCATACCCAGCAGCCTGGAAGAGGGGCATTGTAGGGGTAATTAGCCCCAGCCCATGGGGTGCTGGTGTGGGCAGGGTGGAAGAGGACAGAAGACTTTGTCAATGGGCTGAGTTCTGAGCAGGAATCTACTGACAGGGACACACCTTACCTACATCCTGCTGAATGACACCACCAACAATAATATGCTCATGTGTGGAGCTGGCACAGAGAGACAGTGTTTAGGTCATCTAAGCAGCAAAAGCAAGTTTTCTCCCTGGAGTTGTAAATCTGTTTTTCTCACAGCTTTATTCTTCTAATTCATGAGAGATTTACCTGTTCAACACTCTCTTCAGACTTAAAACACAAGCAGATCTGAGATGTGGGTCATCATCAAACCTACTGACTAATGAAGAACTGGTGTGACATCACTAACTCAGTGTACTTGGTGGTAACCTCTGTGCAAGGCTTGCAAAGTTTAGCTTTTTTTATCTTCCCTGCCAAGTGGCTGAGTTCTTTAACAAAGAGTAAATTTATGTCAACGGTCCCTTCCAGTTCTGGTCAATTGGTTTGCAAGCAGAGCATGAGGATTTCTGGCTGATTCTGGATTGGACATAATAGGCTGAACATAATCCTTGAATGGTCTAGGAATCTTCTGGAAAGAGAGTGTTGTCAGAAGCAAGATAGTGTCTCATGACCATACCCCAAGCATGTAAATTTCATGCCATAATTTGACCTGTAGCATCTTTTAAAATAACAGCCCTAATGGTGATGAGTTACTGCTCATGCATTGCCTGCTCTCAGTGAACCTGCAAAACAACCATTCCAGTTCTTTTCTTTTTGTAGTATGTTTGCATGTGTTGTGACCTTTTATTAATAATATTTACACAGTATGTGTACACTGTTCTGGCTTTTTTGTATTCTTTGTGAATTGCAGTGGTGTGCTTTCAGTCACCCCAGTTGGTTCTCCAAGAAATGACAATTCATTTATTGTAGCTGAATGCTTAACAGTAAATTCTTGGCTGAGCTAAGTTGACTTCACTGGAGCTGTTCACCCAGCTGGGAGTCTGGACTTTAAAAAGGACTATGAGACTACTTGAGTATTGTCTGTAGCTATGACTTTTATCCTGCAGAAATCGTTCTTTAAACCGTACTTTTACAATTATTTTATCAGATTTCTATCTCACTTTGAAATCCCAGTTGTGCTTTGAAACAGGGCTCATATGAGACTGGAAGAGCTCGTAGCTTGTCTCTTAAGGAGCCTTGTTTGTGCAAAAGGACCAAAGTGATGATAACTTGACACTGCCTATTTAACAGTAAATGTTTTGTATTACATGGTTGTCTACATGGCATCAGCTGCAAGTTGGCTACAGCTGCTTGGCCACTCCCTCCTCCCCTCAGTACTGTCATGGAGAAAGAGATTTATCTAGGCTACTCTAGGGGCCAAAGCTTTTAAAAAAACCATTACTGTGTGACCTTTTTTCTTGGTAAACAAGGAGTGGTGATTACTAAGAAAGCACAAACTGTTCTGAAATGAGACTTTATTTTCTGTTTTCATATGTGTTTATGTAAGTGTTATTATTAGTCACTTGTATATCCATGTAGTATTGCCCTTAACTTAGGCATAGAAGCTAAACTTTGAACCCAAATCCTTTAATATCTGCATTTCTAGATAGTGTGGCCATGGTCCTGGGTGAGTTCAGACACAATGGGGACTAAACTTCTAGAGCTCTGCTCCAACAGACAGGAGGATAACAACTGCTTCAGGGCAGCTGATTCTGGGAACATGAATCCAAACGAGCACAGCTACCAAAGGCAGCCTAGATACAGCACGATCCAGTCCCACACATCAACCCAGGACCTAAATACTAGCTGAATGAAAATAGAGGGTTACTCTTCTAGGGCAGTGAGGGGGAGTTTCAAAAGTGCCCATGGCTTTACCCGCATACTTAATATTTCTTAGGCATTTAGCTGCTGCTACTTTCAGTGGGAAATGATACCTCAAGGAAACTTGCTGATCTGGGCTTTGAACGGGAATAATGGACCTAAATTTCCCGCCTGTCTTTTAGGACAGAAATAATCTGTATTAATTCCACCCTCACACCTAACCTTTCTGCTACTGAAACCCACGCTGAGTAATCCATTGAATTCTGTGGTGTGGAATCAAACCAGCAAACTGGACAACTCCTCCATCAGGAAATCATATGTGGCCAGAAAAGAAAACAGCAGTGAATACTGCATTGATATGTTCAGGCCCCAGATGATTTTCAGTGTTTGTTTTGGATATGGGTATCTACATGTGAGAGAGCGCTACTGGATATATTGTCTTTTCCTGCCTCTGTCTCTGTGTGGCACTGGTGCACTTCGAGAATTTCTTGAAGATGAACTGAAGATGGGGGATTGTGATGGATTCAGCTGCTGTGCAGACATTGATGCATTATTATTATTCCATTTTACTCAGCACATTCCAAAACCTTCACAAAAGTGCTGAATAGCCCTGACATGCCATTTGTACTATATGCACATTCGTGTTCCAATTATACACAGCCAAACCAACTATGTTCTTCTGCTATTGTTGTACCTATTGACTATTGCAGCTTGCAAGAAGCAGATTCTTCATCCAGAAAGCTGCAAAGTAACAACAGCATCGCCCACCAGACATGCATGCGTAAGGCAGTCTATATCCTCCTGTCCTGGGTGAATCAGAGGGAAGTCTGTTTCTTAGGGACTTTTAGAATGTGCAGAAAATCTGCCCTGGCTGCCACACTAAGCAGATAATTTTATATATTTTGTAATTTTATAAATCTATCATTTTATATATTTGATATTCCTGCATATTTATATAGGCAGAAAGGAGCACCCAGAGTGACAGTGATCTCTTTTGCGAAGAACTAGCACAGAAATGCACTGTTTGAGCTATCAGAAGGTCTTGAGTGTCCATTAAACACTGACTTGTAACACTCATCTTCATAGAGTTGAATTTAACCCCAAAATATGACTGTGTTTCCGAGTACCTAGTTTCACCCAGTCAAAGAGAATTTGGATAATAACTAGAGTTCAGCTGATTTCCTGCCCTCTAATACTAAATATTTTTTACCTTTGGCAAACAGTTTTAATATGTGGAACTCCTGGTGTCAGGACCATGTCTTTCATTTGGCCACAATTACTTTTGTTTTACACCTTTCAGCCACAGCTTCTGTGGAATGTCATCCACTCCCAGCACAAATAAACTGGACATTGTGAGAGGCAAATTATTTACCTGCCCTTGAGGAAAGTGTGGTAGTTTTAAAACTTTGCTGTAGGAAAGGAGGGACTACACTACTATCTACATGACCTAAAATGACTCATTCCAAAGATAAGCAAGGCTGCTTATTAGACCTTGACTTGATTTGGCAAATTGTTGTAAGTACCACACCCTCTGCTTTCCTAACCTGTTTACATGGCTGTAGAAATGTTTCTAACTGTTTTCTTTATCGTGGATGGCTAAAGCAGACAGTACTTACTAAAAGCTTGCTTTCTTAGGAAAAGAGAGAACTGATCTTACCGCAGTAATTGTTTTCTTTCTTAATTACCCTTTAGATCAGATGCTTGACTTACTGTGATTTTCACAGAAGTCATTTATTGTGGGTATTTTAGCTATGTGCAGTACTTTACATAGAACTTGTGTATAAGTTTATTCCCAAGGGCTGTAGTGCAGTGGACAAAGCCTCATCAAACAGGTTAAGAGCCAAAGACAAATTTTTCATCTCCTGATTAGATTACTTTCTGAAAAATATGCTTCAGATAAGCAAAGAATTTCATTTTCATAGTACAGATCTTGGACTGAATGTAAAATTGAATGCTTTGTGTTATGCAGGATGTCTGCTGAGATAATCTGAAGGCTTCTTCTGGCTGTAAACCTGCATATTTTTGCATCAACAGCCACTGAACACCACTGGCAATTGGTGATTTTCCCACACAAATTTCTTTCCCTTCTCCCCAATATTCCCAAACTGTCTAGAGCCTACTGAGAATCACAGAATCACAAAACATTAGAGATCGAACGGGACCTCAAAAGAAGGATCTTCTTTTAAAGGAAGCTATTCAACTAAAGACTAGTATAGTTCAGCTGAAAGCTCATAATTTTCTTTCTGCTGCTGAAGAGTCAATTACAACTGGCTGAAATGCTCCATATTCATTAGACTGATCATCTGAAGAGGGAACAGTTTGTGCTCTTTATGCCCTATCTACTGGCAGAACAGGGAACCAAGATACAACATGTCCCTTGACATCATCCACGACATGAGCTTGGACAGGTCACTTTTTCAGCTCTTTGTCTACATTTCCCTTCTAGCTTTTGTGCCCCATAAACTCTTTGGCATACCCAGTGCTGGTAGAAGAACAAGAGAAGCTCCCTGCAGAGATGTGGGAAGAGATCATTCCAACCCTGGCTTAAATCTCAGCTGAATCTGCCGGTAACCAACTTGTGCAAGATTGAGGATTTGGCTTCTGGTGGTGTGGTGCATCCCATTGTTAATTAAAAGCATGTGTCCATGTAAGGAATGCAGCTCTTCAGATGTGAACTTCGTGTAATTATGAAAGCAGTAGGAGATAAGAATAATTGTTTTCAATTCCAGATGTTTTGTCTTCTTCAGCACTGCAGGAAAAGTAACTGAAACTGGAGGGGGGCAATAACAAAATTCAGATGCACAGCAAGATAAATGATGTTGACCAAAGTCCTGGTAGGATCTAATGGAGTTCAAAGAAAATTCCTTCCCATATTCCTAGTCACCAAAGAGGTTTCTTACTATTCATATAATCACATCCATTTCATGAGCATGATTCCAAACAGAGTAGGTGGTTTGCACAGTTATCAGCCAACAGGGTTGTGCTAATGAGAGGAGAGCTACAGCATTTATGTCAAATGATTTGGTTCTCTGGTTTAACTGGCTTTGCTAAGGACCCCATTCCCCATCACAGAACACATATACTGCGTGACATGGCAAAGGCAAGTTCAATATTAAACCTATTGAAAGAAGGCTTCTAAAAGTTTCAGCAACTGCAGTGAACTGGTGTATTGTGTCTGTGTGTGGGCTTAGGGATGAAATAAAGAAAACTTCAGTGGAGGGGTTGAGAAAAAGCAAGAAAAACTAATTGAATAGGGAGCCCACAATGGTTGTACTTTGCCAGATTAATGAGTCACTGTTTGCTGGGCTGTGAAGGCCCAGGAGACTGTTAGAAACTTAAAGGAAGCCATGAAGTATTGCATGTGTGTCTTGGTAGGCAGAGCAACAGCACTACTCAATTTAGAAGTAAAACTCTGCTCTTTCAATAGGCTGTGTGAGTTCCAGGATCACACAGGCTTCTCCTTCTTGTCCCAGCCATGGGCCTGCGGCTCTTTGGAAGCAGCTGTGTTAAGGCCCCAGGGAGGAGATTTTGTCATTTAGGGCAGGTCCTAAAGGGGAACTATGTAGCGTTTAACCATGGCAGCCCAAAACTGTGAACCTGTAACCCCTCTCTGCAGCTGTTGCTCAGTCCTGAAGTTTCCTCAGCTGTTTGCACTGAATTTCTACAGGTTCCAAACATGCTGTATGTTTGGATACTATGGGTACGTTTGGTACTTCTTTCCTCATATCCCTGGAGAGTCACGCCCAGAACACAGCAGAACCCTAAAAGGCAGAGGTAGTCAGTCATCTCTTTTTTAAAACCCTCATGTGCCTGTGAGCTACAAACCCACCCTTTTAGGGGGAAACCTACTTATCTCTCAGCACTAGAGGCAGATGTCATTCTCATCACATTTTCATGGCAGCTTTTCAGCTCCACAATAAGGAGTTACAATTGCAAAGGGTTTAGGAGGGAGTGTGACTTGCTAGCCTCTTGTCAGGGCGTTTATTTGTACAGAAGCATGTGAATTCTAAGCTCGGCTTTGGTGCTTGTCTTTGTGTACTTCAGATTAGTACAAAAATCAGTACTGGGATTTATTTTACGTAACACTTCCAGTAATAAAGTTGGCATGGAAAAGTAAGAATGTACTAGTGGAAGTGTCGATGGTGTAAGCAAGTGAGGGAGGTTCTTTATTAACAGAAGGACCAGATACTATACTGGGAGGACTAGATGGGAATTAATGCAATAGGAATGGGGTGATATGTATGTCACGTGCATATGCTCTAACAGCAACAATTGCTCATATAAAATGATAAATGAGTCTAAGGAAAAAAATCAGATACACTGAACAATCAGAAGGTAATTACGAAAAGTTAGTGTTTCTGGCAGAGACAGGAAAATACTTGCACTCCCATGCAGAACAGCAGTAAGGCCACAGCTGAGAAAAACAAATGATCAGATACACCTGAGTCTGAATTTTACCGCTTAGGATATCTGAGGATTAACTGCCAAAAGAAAGAACATCTGTTTGAGCAAATGCCTTTTGCATCCATGTTCTACGGATACCTGCAGCTAGAAAAAAGATAGAGGTTCCTAGATAAGAGCAGAATCAGGCTCAGTCTCCCAACAGGAGCAGTGAGTGGGAAGAGCAGTTGGTCTGAGGTGCAATGTGGCCAATTTAATAAAGATGTTACCTAGCAGAGCTGCAGTCCAACTGCTGGACATAATGGGCCAAGAGTTTCTCACCAATGAGAGTTCCCCTCATATCTAGTTTGCTGCCACTTCTGCTGAAATGCAAGAGGGGAAAAAAGTACCAGTTTCTTGTATAAAGCTGTGGAGATTTTCCAGAATCCCCTGGCTGATTCAGTTGGAGGAGACGGACCCTTCGCAGGATCTCCATGTTCTTGATGACACCCAGGGTGAAACCTCTGGCTCCTATGAAGCTGATGGAAGCTGTGCTATTAATTCCTGTGAGGCCAGGGTTTCACCCTGGAAAGAGTCAAAAGTACACACATGCTTTCAGAGACAGGGTGTAATAAATGTATCTGGAGCACTGTGCTTATATCAATCATTGATAATAGTGTGCCTTTTAAACTTCAGGCAAGCTTAATCTCAACATTCAAACATGTCTTTTTCCAAACCTTAAAATGTAAAATGTGTGTCCTTTTTGCCTGAAGAGAACAGAAATCAAAGTAAAAAATCACGCACTTGTACCTATCTCCTCCAAACCTTGGCAGTGTTTGATGTTCTGTTGGAATCAGTGATAAAAGGACATAAAAGTTAGCTAAACTTTTTTAGATGATATATACAACTTCATCCTCTAAGGGTGGCATACAGAGCTCTGTTCCGCCTCATTTAATTCCTGAGCAGTGAGAAGTCCATGTGGATCCCAGTGTTGACCTTGTGCTGCCACTTGGCACATCCTGGGAAGGCTCGGTGCAGGACTCATAGAGTCATAGAGTGGTTTAAGTTGGAAGACACCTTATAGATCATTCTCCTGCCATAGGCAGCAACACCTCTCACCAGACCAGGTGGCCCAGAGCACCAACCCACCTGGCCTTGAACACCTCCAGAGATGGAGCAGCCACAACCACCCTGTCCCAGTGCCTTAGCACCCTCATAGGGAGGAATTTCTTCTTCAGATCACAGAGGGCTAGGAAATGCTCTCCCAGCCCCCGTATCTGACCTGACAGTGCCAGGGCGGTATGAGGTAAAACCTCACCACGGTGTGGGACCTGCCGCAGGCATCTCTGCGGTGTGAGAGATTGGCGAGTGACCCGCACAGCACCGCCGGCCCAGACAAGGCGAACAGTGACAGGCAAAGCGAGTCAGGAACCAGCCTCAGGGGCCAGCGAGGTGCCAGCCTCAAGGTCCAGCCCCCGAGAGCAGCCTTCCCCTCCCGGCCGCCCTCCCACCGCCCAGCGGGACCGGCCCCGGTAAGAGCCGCCCCGCCCGCCGCCGCTCCCGCCGCTGAATTTGCTCCGGTCCCTTAATTGTTCCGCTCTCACCAGGCACTTTGCGCACGATCCCTTGTGCAGCCAACTGCAGCCTCACTCATGCTGCTCCGGGCCAGTGCCCGCCGCAGTCCCGGCAGGCACTCGGGAGGTAAGGCACAGCTCGGCTCGCTTAGACAGGGTATGGCACAGCGCGGAATGGCAAAACTCAGCTAAGCCTAGCATGGGACAGGTCGGCTCAGCATGGCTCATCTCAGCTTTGCATGGCAAGGCACGGCTCATCTCGGCTCTGTCCGCAGCCGCTGCCCTGTATTCACTGCCGTCGGGTCTAGAGTGCTCCCCGGGCTTCCGTTTCGCTGCAGCCGCGGCAGACCCCGGAGCCCGGACCCCGCACTGTCTGGGAATGCTCCGGGAAGTCCTGGCTGGGAAGGGCTTTTCTTAGGAGATGGGTAGTCGCAGCGAAGGCTCTGGAATGCTGCTCACGGTGTTGCAGGTCGGCGGTTGCGCTGGCGGAGCTGCTGCTTCCCGTCACCGGCGGGCTGAGCAGCAGGCAGCGCGCACAAAGCTCCTTCGCCCCTGGGCTCCTGCAGAAGTGTGTTCGAGGACCGGGGCGGGGGGGAAGATGTGTGTATGTGGCATCTGAATGTTTGTCAGCTTATAGATCACAAGGTTTGTTTGAGGAGAGGTTTGGCTCCCACCCTACTCTCTAACTACGTGTGGGAAACCTCACATGTGGTCATTTGTTACCTGAAAACTTGCTGGTGGAAACAGCAGCATCCCGAGCTGAGGCAGTTCGTCTAGATGTAATGTGTTCCACCCTTGGGGTTCAGGGCCTGATCCTGGAGTTGTGTAAGTACAAATTCTAGTTGTGTGTTTCCAGGAAAGTTCACATGGGGAAGAGCTGCAGGACTGTGTTCAGGATGACTGTAAGTCTGTTGAATTCCAAATGAACTCTGGCAATGCTTCAGTACAGAAGGACTCCTTAGGCTACTTTCCTTAGTCACTGGAATGACAAGCCAAGTGCGAAGCATGAGGGTTAGGATGCATTGGAAGCTCACATACACAAAACCAGGGTGTCTGAAGTATTAGGCAAGACACAGAGAATCAGGTCCAGAGCCTGAAGGCAGAATACTTAAATGTGTCCCATTGGTTCTGAGTAACTTGAGTAAAAGGGGAAAGAACTGTAGTGCCTCAGAAATTCCAGCTCTTTGCACTAGCACAGAGATGTTCAGCAGGTGGGAACCCTCTCAAGAGAGCGCCATGATTCAGAACTAAATATTGGTAGCTTCATGTGTTTCTGCTTTTCACTTTGTGGTGAGGGAGAGGAGGAGTAGGGAAGAAATCCTGCCTGTGAGAAGTTGCACTGTCCGTTACGTCTTTGATCAAGACATTAATTTAAAAAAATCACCTAAACTGTAGGTAATCAGGGACAGATCCAAATAAAATACTGACAGAGATATTATTTTCAATGACTGATGCTAGCGGGGACTTAGGGGGCACAATTGCACTAGGAAGACCTTTTCAAACAATCCTCACCATTCCTGTCATATGAGTGGACACTGACTGCAAGATAGTTTCAGAGTTCTCTTTCTGCATGAATGGAATCTAGATTATGTATCTGAAGTGTGTGTGGGGTGGTGTTTCTGCCTTTCCCTACAAACTTTTCCAGAAGTTCAGCTAATTCCTAGTTAGTGTGCACAAGAATATAGCCAAGGACATAAGCAAGGAGTCTTCTGTATTGATAACTAATAACTTAGAGGACTGGCTAAATATACTTTAGCTCTGTCACAGGCTTATTCCAAGGATCTTCTGGAGAACAGCAGCAGTTTATGCCTGGATTTGTGTTTGTTAAATGGTAGTATGGACTAAATAACTTTAAAAGATAAAAAACCCTAAGAGTTTATCATGATAAAAATTTCCAAACTTATTCTTCATCTCCCCGCTTAGGTCTCCTGGTTCAGTGCTAAAATGAGCTTCTGTGGTCATGCACATATAGAAAGGGAATGTTGAATAAGATCAGCAACATAAATCCCGGCTGCATCCTACCTTTTGCCCAGCTGCTGGGTGATTCCACAGCTGTTTCTACAGCTGATGACAATTCCCATTGCTATGCTTTCTGCAGAATTGTCACACAAGGCAGATTCTGCCTTGTCCCTGCTTGAGTTATGGATCTTATTTTAAATAATCCAGTAATGAATGATAGTAAATATAATGGATTTACACTTAATACAGTGAGTTCATGGACTCAAGTTGGGATTTTTTTTCTGAGAGGTGTTTTCAGGATTGTATTTGTTTGGGGTTTTGTTATAGCATAATAGATTTAAAAGGGTTTTTACTGGGAATCATGTTATTGTCCATGTACAGCGAGGAAAATCACAGGGAGATGAACTGTTTTGCTTAAGGAAACCAGAGACATAGAAGAGACAAAAACTGAAGTATTCTGAGTCATAATCCACATGGGTGAAGTGAGCAATGAAAAAGAAGTTTAAGATTTTAAACTATAGAAATTCATTTGCATTGCCTTTTCCTGCCTAAGTCTGTCTGAGGAGCTTGCCTTGGTTGTGTAATTTATCATCCCGATGCCACATCATCAAAGGAAAATGTTACGTAGGGGCCAGAAATGGGTGGCTGCTGCCAAGAAAAGAGGCAGAAGCCACTAGGAGAGCCAAAGGGAGAACATCTGCTTCAGTTAGGTTAGGAGCAGGAGTCAGCACACAGTGGGAGCTTTTCCATGTAGGAGATTTGTTCTTAAGAAGCTGATAAATATGCAACTTTTCTTGTAGGAAACTTCCATGTGAGAATATCGTCACCTCCAATTCGTCATTCAGCGACCTCTGACTCTTCAAAGACTGGAGCAGCTCTTACCTGCCTTGAACTGCCATATAAGACATCTTAAGTAGACTTCTGCTTTCTGAGGCAAGGGATTTGTTACGATGGATTTCTCAAGGACCTGGTAGGTGTGCATGCTGCTGGATTTAATGTATTTTCAGTAAAACTCAGTTTACACTTGTTCATGGGTAGAACATTCCCCTTTATCCTGTTAGCCACAGATTGCCACAGGAGCACTTCCTTCCTCCAAGTAAAAGTAGCTCCTTAAGACAGTATTTCCAGTATGATTAGTGAGAGGATGCTGGGGTTGCTGGGTATCTTTGCCTAAATTTTTTACCCTGAAACCTGAACCAAGTCACCTGTCGGCATAAGTCAGAAGTGACTTTGCTGGCAGTGGAGATCTGGTGCCCTATTTTCTAGGGCTGAATACCTTTACTCACACTTCAGATAGATTCTGTTGTTTATTTAGCTTACAGTATTTCAGGAGAGGTTTGTGTATTTGTTTTATATGAATGCCTGTCTGCTTGCCTCCTATTGCGGGCAAGACCTCTGCTCCTCACAAGTCAACAAGTTTTTTGCCATTGACTTAATTTTTGTAGTTTAGAGAGTTTTTTAAAAAATCATGTTCATTGGACTATATAAATATACCTTCTTTTTTAAAAAAGGTATATTTATAGTGATCAATAATATTAATAATATATTTATAATCAAGAGATTAAATACTCTTTGGAGTTTGAAGTAGAGAGACAAGGACTCTTAGACACAGGTGTAAATAAACTTTGAATATCTAAGTTTTTCAGTTTAACTGTTTTTATTACAAGCCCAGTCTGAAGCCTTTTCAACTTATTGGAATGTTTCCCTTTTTCTGTGACTATTAGATAGAGTGTTTGCACTTTTGAATAGTTATTGCAATGTATTTTGAACTTTAATTTGAGAAATGGTTAATCTTGAATTGAATATTGTTAATTGTAAGATCAAAAAAAGATCTTACATTGATCTTACGTTGTAAGATCATTTGGGGATCACATTCTCCTGTTGTGCTGAACTAACATTTTATGGATAAATAGTGCAGCAACACAATGGCACCAGAGTGAGTCTCACTGCCGTGTAGGTAATTATTGAAAATGCAGACCTCGGTCTCAAACCCCTGTGGGTTTGTAGCACGTCCCCATGGATTTCTTGGGCTCTTTCAACTGATGTAAAAGGTGCTTAATCGTGTGTTATGATTCAGAGGACAAACCTAGGAGAACCTAGGATATCTAAGGTGTCATACAGATATGTTTGCTTTGTAAGTAAGTATGATCAGATGCCCTTCTTGCCCTTGGAGAAACCAAGTAGCTTCACAGCAATCAATACACTCATGGAATGACTGTAGTTGGAAGGGACCCCTGGAGAACATCTGAGGCACCCGCTGCTCAAGTAGGGGCACCTAAAGAAGGCAGCCAGGATTGCCCAGATACTTTTTAATATCTCAAAAGAGAATGACTCCAGAACCTCCCTGGAAAGCCTGTTTCAGTGCTGACAAAGTAAAAAAGTGTTCCCTGATGTTCAGATGGAAGTTTGTCTGTTTCAGTTTGAGCCCACTGCCTCTTGTGTTATCAGGGTGTGCTCAGATCTGTTGTGCTCCTCATCACGATGAAGGAGGGAAAGGCTGTTCTGTCTTGTAGCCGCTAAGCCCATTCAGGACTGAGCTCTGAAGACAGCTGAGTGTAGCAAGGTATGGTATTGAGCTGGGCACTCTTCCTTAGAATCGTAGAACAAAAGCTTTGTTAAACCAGATCTAAACTATCCTTCTCTCATCAGTGTTACAAGAAAGTCAGATAGAAGTGTTCTGACTGGATAAAGAGTATAGCCTGCTTGTGTATGTTTAAAAATAGCAAAATCTTCTGTTTTCCAGAACACACAGTCAGTTATATGAGGTACTGAGATACAAAACCAAGGGCTCTCTCTACACACTGGATGAATATATCTTAGCAACATGAGTGGGAGGGGTGGGAAAGGAAAAGGAGAATTCAGGGATCTGGCAATTAACTTCCTAGTCACAGATGTGAAGATGATAAAAGCATTACTGCATTGCCAACGCTTTTCCTTGTTCTCCTAGCTGCATATCATGCTGCTCATAAGAGCAAAAGCTACACAGGCTGTAGTGGAGAGTGGTGGAGGAGTCCTGTGACTCCTGTGAGTTCCTCACGGCTGGAAAACCTGATGGTTCCCCAGTGTCCCTGTCTCTGTGGTGTGTAGTGGGCTGTGCAGAGTCCACAGCCTGGTCCAAGGCAGCACAGCTTATTGTCTAAGTGTCACTGCAGACTCCAGGGCAGCCCCTACGGCCCCAGAGGCCCAGTGGAATGGACAAGGTCTGTCATGGCTGCCTTGCAGTGCTGGAGAGCCACAGGTTCATCTTGCCCTGATCAGGTGGATTCCAGTTAGGCACTAGGCTTAAACTTGCAGGGTCAGTGTGTCTGCTTGTTTGTGATCCCAAGAGGGATACTTCTGTGTGACCTGTTTGTCCCATAGCAATACAGCTTCTGAGATGAACTCCTGCTCTTCTCTCCACAGTGCGGTGTGTGCTCAGCAGAGTCTGCTCTAGCCGAACAACTGACGAACTCAAGACAATCAAGATGACAAACGAACCCATTAAAGAGATTCCGGGAACTCCAAAGCATCCCGATTCTGTAACCACAGAGAAGAGTAATAACAATGACTGTGTGATAACCACCATCCCTCTCGTCAGCGAGTGCCAGCTGACTGCAGCGACAGGGGGAGCAGAACTCTCCTGTTACCGCTGTACCATTCCCTTTGGTGTGGTTATCCTCATAGCCGGCACTGTGGTTACTGCCGTGGCCTACAGCTTCAATTCCCATGGATCAATCATCTCAGTGTTTGGATTAGTCCTCTTGTCATCAGGACTCCTTTTGCTGGCATCTAGTGCGGTGTGCTGGAAAATCAGGCAGCAAAGAAAGCAAGCAAAGAGGCGGGAGAGCCAGACAGCGCTGGTGGCAAATCAGCGAACCTTGTTTGGTTAAGACAACCAAGAGAAGGCTGAGCAGAAGATAGAACCTTCGTAAGTCAACTTGACTATTTATCAGTAGGAGAGATTGCAGGTTTTAATTTAACTTTGGAAATGAACTTACATGAAAATAGAATGGTTAAGAAATACTCTTAAAAGACTCTGCAAATGCTCTTAATATTTCTCATACTGCAAGTGCTCTTAATACTTTTCTTACTGCAGACTCAGTAGTGACTCTTTCCAAGACAGAGGAAAAAACCACTTTTCCTTCACAGCAAACAGTTTCATCTTAACTGTCCTCCAACATGCTGATCATGTTGGAAAGGAAACTTCTGAGAACTGAGAAAATAATTTGAACTGACTTGAAATGCCAGAGATCTCCTTAAAATACACACTGTGACATTTGACCATGGGAGAAGTCTTAACATTTGAAGTGACTACAAGCTTCCAGCCAGATTGTGACTTAAACTGTAGCTTAAGAAAAAGAAAAACGAAGCAATAACAACCAAGCACAGTGTAGGTTGCTCAATAAGCTGATTCTTGTATTTTATGTACCTTTCCCCTCCAATATCTGTGGTACTTCCCTCTCCTTTTTTAAATCAACTAATTAATTTTGTTTTACTATTGATTAGAAATAGGTAGAAATATGTAATTATATTGTCTAACCTAAATAACGAGGTATGATTATAGCTTAGAACATGAGACTGTTTTTTGTAAATTAAAGTGGTCAGATTTAGCACTTTTTAATTATTTTGCTATAAAATTTAAAAATTAAATGTCATTAAAATAATATTAAATGCTGCTAGACCTTTAGAATTTTTTTTCTAATTGCTATCAAGATAGCTTGAGTCTTCAGCATTGACTGCTTTATGATTCTGTTTTTGTAGAACAACATCTGTGGCAATGACTGTGAGCATAAGTACTGCCGATCTCTTCTCTTCTCTGCAGACTGTGGATTTTGGTGTGACAGCCCATCCCTCCTGCAGCTTGATTAACAACTCAGTTACTGAAAAATCCTAACGGTCAGTTCTGCAGACACAGGCACAGTCAGTTTTAGACACAACTATTAATAATGACTTAATTGCACAGATGCAAAGGCATCTGTGTAGTAAGTGTTTGCTGCACCAGCTTTGGGATTTTGAAACTTTCCGAAAAGCAGGTGCCAGGTGTCCCCTGTGTGTGTCTGGGTGTTGAATCTGTAATTCTCATGTTCTAGAGGTCTTCCAGCTTTTGTCAGGTAATGAATAATTGAGGGGCTGGTCTCAAATTGAAGCAAAATAGGAAGATTATTTTGTCATCTATACCTTGAAGAAGTGTGCTGAGCCAAGTCACAGACTTCTACCCCAGGGTGTATGAGGTATCAGAAAGTGGAAGGGCTGCATGGACTCCTCTTTTCTTTTTTTTTTTAATTCTCTCTTCTTTTCTTTTTCTGCTTAATTTCTCAATATTTTAAGTCTTGTTAGAGGTCTTCTTTAGATCTTTTTAAAGATTTGTCTATCTTTAGGTCTCTTCCAATCTGAATGGTTCTATAATTCTCCAGACTCAAAAGATCTGGGGGTGATTTTTGCTTTCCACTCCTACATCAATTGAGGCCCATGCTGGCTGACCCCTTTTTGCCCTCCAGAGCCCCTGGCACCCACGCTGGCTGTGGTGTGGCTGCTACAGAGCCCACCTGCCAAACAGGCGCTGGAGAGGGTAGCTTTTGCAGGTCATTCCCAAGCCATGTGCTTCTCCTGCTGAAATCAGCCAGGCATTCTGCCTGAGGTGACGCCTTTTCCTTTGCTCTCTGTTTTAAGCTTGTTGCATCCATAACTTATCTCCGGAATTGAAAAGTGCACTTCACGTTTTAAATAGAGCAAGCTGTAGGTATGGGAGGGCATGTTTGGAGTCAGTATTTGCGTTGCCACACTCCGTGGTTACCAGACGCTATAATAAAATCACTTGCATCAGAGGAAAGCTGACAACACATTTTAGCACTTCCATAGCCCTAACTTAATCACGGCAGGAAGCTTTCCTGCTGCTAGGAGAACGTGTTGCGTCACCAGAACATCTGACACCGGTGTCCAATGTCAATCACTTTGCTTAAGGTCATTAAAAATATTAGGGTGTCCCCTTTCGATGTACAGGTTTTGCAGGAGTGACAATTCATGGGAAATGCATAGCATGATAAATAATGGAACAGGTGGACTAAAGTGGTGTCTTTCCTGTTTAAAATGAGAAAAGTGATTGACGTTAGCAAAGCTGGATAAGCTAAATAGGGCTCTTTATTTTTTTTCCTCTGAGAACACAATAGTTTTTCCCACTCCTTCTTCCCCCTCCCCATTTCTTTTTCCTTAGTGGAATTTTGTGGGCTGTGGAAGGGAAATTTGCAGAGACTTGTGTAGAGACTTGTAGAGATGCAGTGATTTCCACTATACGTGTGTAGCAGCCCAGCCACTGACTCACAGGCTGAGCCCAGGGCTGAAGCAGCCTGTTGCCCGGTCCTTCCTGCACACAGGCTCTCCCTTTGCCACTGGTGTAATACAGGCAAGCTGGCATGTGGCAGGCCTTAGAAACACGTGGCCTTAGAAACTGACACAGAGTTCTCCACTGTGATTTATGTGCACAGATTTGGGGACGATGTGAAGAAGCAGTAGCATCTTTGCTGAGTTACTGATGTTGACATCCAACACAAGGCTCACTATCTATGCTTTTTCTTCCTGCAAACCTCGCTCTCCTTGTACCTCTTGTCCTGGTTCCTGCACAGGAACACTACATTCTTTTTAGCCCTTAAAAGGCATCACTCTGGGAGAAGTGTTACACAAGTACAGAATGGCACGCTTAGCATCTTCCTTTCTCCAGAAACTGGTGGTACTGATAGATCCAAAATGCTTTCTACAAGGACACATTTACAGAGCTTCTACAAGGTCACCTCCTCAGACTGGTCAGCTACAAACAGCAAAACTTCTGCTTCAGCTTTTGAACCCCATTGACCTAACCTGGATTGATTTTAGGTTTTGTGCCTCGGTGCTGGATCGCGCAGAGCTTTGATGCAAAGCTATTTGGAACTTGCCAGTTACGGTTTGATGTTTCTCTTGGGAACTTGAGAGGCAGAAGTCAGCCTAGAGGATGCAACCCTGTGGAGATCACAATGAATTTCCAGTTCAAAAACACCTTCCCTTCTGGTGTGAAAAGGCTTTGAATGTGACAAATGGTATTTCGGTTCTGGGAGAGGCTGGGTGGGAGCTGATGCAAATTTTATTGTCACGATTGCTTGTCTCTCCCTTCCTGAAAGCTCCGTCAGTATTGCGCAAGTGAAATTGCCCTCAGAAGGATAAAAATTATCTAATAGGGGAATTGTGCTGGTGCACCAGGCAAATGTTACAGGGATCTTAATAATTTCAAAACCTAAGCACAGGAAATTGTGTCTGTAACTACACCCTTTATTGCTATTGTACACAAAGCCAGTTATAGCCTGGGACAGTATTTTAAAATAATAATCCGTTTGGTGTGACAATGTGTAGTATTTGTTCAAAACACCCAGTTTACTATTCCCCGGTCACTTAACGTCTTTTGTACGTGATTGTGGTTCTGATGCCATAATTTGCCAGGTTTAAAAAAAAAAGGGTAAAAAGGAAAAGAGAATGAAAGGTCAGTTTTGTGGACTCATGTCAAGATTTAAGTTTCCCTGCCTTGGACATGTGGGAGAGCTTCTGTTACCAAACAAGGAATGTACGTCATTGCTGCAACCGTGCAGAATGGAAATCAGGCTCAGAGTACCGAATGAAGAAAGGCCTGAGAGTCTCATCAGGGTCTGGCCAGGAACAAAGTTCTATGGACCATCCCAAATTCTTGCTTCAGCTTTGCTTATCCAGAGTCAGTCAAGCACTACCACTCCTTTAATAGCTGAGATCATAGAATCATTAGGGATTGTAAGGGAGCTCAAAAGATCATCTAGTCCAATCCCCCTGACACAGCAGGATCACCGAGACCAAGTCGCACAGGAACACATCCAGGTGGGTTTTAAATATCTCCAGTGAAGGAGACTCCACAACCCCCCTGGGCAGCCTGTTCCAGTGCTCCGTCACCCTCACTGTGAAGAAGTTCCTTCTCATATTTATGTGGAACCTCCTATGTGGAAGTTGCTGAGTATTAGTAGATGTTACCTAGCTGCTTTTACAATGGGCTCCTAAATAAGAAGAAAGCAGTATTGGCAGCCCTCATTTGCATATGTATTTCCAATACCTCTGGTGCCTTTACACAGTAGGAAGTTTTAGCTGTATCAGTGTAAAACTTGGTCCATTACAAAATTATTTTATACATAAAAATGCACTATCATACCAAGAATTGCCCTGTATGATGTGGAAAATTATATAAATCCGAGCAAAATTCTATGTGTAGACTAAATCTTACAGGCTAAATTGTGTGGGAGAACAATGGTCTTAAACTGCAGAATCAACTTGAATTTTTGGCTTTTATTCAGGTTGTTGATGTCACTATTAATATGATAAAGGACCTGGTCTTTCCTCTTGTGAGCAGCCAGTTGGAATCCTATTGTCCTAACTCCTGCATCCAAAACTTTGCATTTGTGGCAAACATGGCATTTTTTAAGGAACACTTATTTTGGATTGATTGCTTTCACTTTTTAACTCTTCTGTGCTTTCTAGATTAGGAGAGAAAAGGTATTAAGCTTACAAAACAGAGAGGAAAAGAGGAAAGAAAGAACAACACAACAGCAGATGTTGGACGCTGCATACAGTCACGGTGGCATAGTAGAGCTTTACACAAGTGCCTTGTTGGAAGACAGGGACTCTTAAGTATGTGTAAGTTTTGTTTCTGATACATCCTTGGCTGTATCCTGTTTCATTTTTATAAAATCTCTGACGTCCCCAGGTTACTGTCAGTCTTACATCCCACCTCGTACTTCATTTCATTTTCTGTTTCTCAGGAACCAGTTAGCTTGGGATAAGGCAGAAGTTTAATTTGTCACCATCTTTTGCAATCTGACTGGAATCAAAAAGCCATTTGGAACTTGCAGAGGCAGTGCCCCCGTGATTTTGTCAGGTATAAAACATTCAGCCACAGACAGCTCTTGAAGAGGGACACACTGCACAGAGGTAAAGATTTCTGTACTGCAGCAAGAGATGTCAGGGAATAATCTATTATTAAAAAAACGTAAATACCACCAGAGCAGCCCTTCACCACCTCTTCTCAGTCACATTCCCTTTCAACCTGAAGAACCGAGTTTGTGAATAGAGTTAACAGTTTTCCTGGAAAACTGGCCCATGACATTATTTCCTTGTGAACTCCATCCACCTGTCATGTTAGGGCTTGGTGCGACGCCAGCCCTGGCAGGAAATAATAGGCAGCAGGATGCTGGTGTGTGTCGATGGCCCTGACCCTCCCATTCCTGAACATGAATAAGCTTCAAGCTCACAAGGCGTCACAGCAGTGTGGCTTCTGGGCTCACAGAAACGCATGGGTGGGATGCACAGCCACTAAAACAACATCCAGCCGGCCCAGCCACAGCAACAAAGTGGCCTGGGAAGAGATGGTGTCACATTCTCGCTGCCTGCTGCTCTTTGTTCTTTCACCCTGTGCTCTGGATGTGCTGAGGACAGTACAATGGCTGCTTAACAAAGAAAAAAAGTACAAAGTACCCTTTATGTGAGTTAGGTGAGATTCCCCAAAAGAACACAAAAGCTTCCTTGAACAACTTTCACCACTTCTGGAGGGAAATGCACTGGTGAGATAATATAAGCTATGGGCTTGAAATGGTTTGCAGCTAACTTTCTCCTGATACTGCGCTCTTGTCCCTGGGAAAGGTAGTTCAACTCAGGATTTAGCAGAATAAACTCTTGGAGGACTACATGGTGCATTAGGGCAGCCCAAATCCTCCCTTAAATGAGACTTGGATTCAATTCATGGTGCAAACCAAAGTGTGCATTGTCCAAGGCTACTCCAGCAGCCTCTCATGGACGTGGGTGTTTGGCATCCTTTAGAGACATTGGGCAGAATGCAGAGAGGAGGATAGGGACACTTCTTATTCCCACTTTTCCCAATATCAGACCACATGTGACAAACCCTGTTTAGTTTCTCATACAGCAAATTATCTGAGATACTCGGAGTATTTATCTGGAATAATAATCCTCTTGCTCCTCATCTCAAGACTATGGTAGATAACTCTGCCTTCCTGAAGAACTTCTCATTTTTAAATCCAAAGTCACTAGTCCATTTTTCAGCATCTCAAGCTGTTCTGTATTAGTAAAAATAAAAGAAGAAAAGAAAGAGAAAAGCTCATATATATATATATATATATACACACACACATGCTCCTTTGACTACATGTAGGGGCAAATGCCCTGAGAGATGTGTATTTCTAATGCTTGCAGCATGAACACACACTCCCCCAAAGGAAGCTTCTTCCCAGGACTGATGGCCAAAAGCCAGAATAATTGCTGGAAGGGCCAGGCATGCTGGGGCTGCAGCCGAAATGAAGGTTTATTTGTAAGCCAGTGCTCACCACATCCCCAGTGCCTTTGCAGTCTGATAGTTTAAAAGAGTCTGATCCTGCAAGCTAGCTCTGGCTTCCTTGTGGTGAGATGTTACTCCTCTAAATCAAGATATGATCAGTTTTGCTCATCTTCCATGTAATGGAACAGATGAAATCTCAACATACTTCATATCATGTGACTCAGGAACTCCTCATTTGAGTGCTGAGGTCACATACACAGTCCATGTGAATAGGCTTAATCCCTGGAATCGGTGGGTTATGTTATATACAAACAGCTGTGTTGCCACTTCTGTTTTGTTTTCAGCTAGAGACAAAATTTCTTTCTTTGCCTTGGACCTACCAAGATGGTGCTTCAAAGAATGACAGGCGAAGGGCTGTCACACAGGCAAAGGGCTTTCCAGCCATCACTCTGGCTTGTAAAATACATTTGTAAAGAAGTACCCTTCGCTCTTAGCCATTTCACTATAAATAGTTTTCATTTAAAAAAATGCAGTGACAGGACCAATTGTTGCCTGATCTGGAACAAAACTTTAGTTGCTCAGGTTTAATGAAATCTGGGCTTGAAGCAAAACACTTTTTTCACCCAAGGCAAAACTGGTGAAGTCAACGCCATTCAGTGCAAAGATCGGAAAGGCGGTCAAGTTATCACTGACTTTTCAGCTTTTGCAAAATGTGTAATGAAGTGTAACAGGACCAACATCTTCAGTTACCTTTAATTTTTTGTTAAAAAAATCAATCTAGAAAACAGACTTTTCTTGACAAAGTATTTCAGTTTGTCCATCATAGCAGCTGGTCCGTAACAGGCAGTGTAATGTCAATTGCCACCAGCTCCAAGTATTGTGAAAATACAAACCATCAGCACAGAGCACAGCATTCACATTCACCGAACTGCTGGAGTTCTGCCCCACTGTGTGCTGACATCAGTGGGGCTAAGCTTTTCTGAGCAGCCACTACTCTGTACCCCAGGCTACTTGATCATGCCAGGCAGGACTAGAGGGACTTCTCTCCAGACACAGAAAAGTGCAGTAGGACTGTAAAATGGCCAGAAGTGAAAGCATCAAGCCTGGAGCTCAGGACAGAAGAAAGATCAGAGACAATGCTTGTGCTTGTGTGTTTTTCTCGTACTAACATTAGAGCAGAAGTGAGTAGCTCAGAGAAGGACTGAAGCACATTGGCAACCAGCTTCGAAAGGCTTTCACCATTGCTGCGCATGAGGCATCTGTTCCCTGACTAGATAAGGGGCTTTGTTTTGCTTTCTGTAAAGCAGATGACAACCATTAGATCTGGACTCCACATTGTGTTGCCAGACACCATGGAGCATCTGATGAATCACAGTGTGTTGTTGCTAATGGACTTCTGGAAATGGCTTTGTGGGACTTAGTGGAACTGGTTGTTAGATCATTTCCCATGGGCCACCAATAGTATCAACTTTCACTTTGGTCTTTGGTCAAAATGGTCAATAAAAACCATTCCCCTGGTGATGGTAAAGCCATTTGTGTTTCTGTTGAACAATTACCACTCAATCGCCTTTGTAACACAAGCAGCTCCTTCCAATGGAGCTACAAAATTTAAAACCACCAGCAGCACTCGCCATTACTGAACAACACGAGTGCAGTGGAGTTGGCAGACATTCCCCTGCCCTGCATCTCAGTACTCTTCAAAAGCTGTGTTAATCTACCAACTCACTAAATCCATCAACTCAGCCTGCAATCCGTGTCAGCTTCACACTGAGGTAGTGACTAGTAAGGACAACCCTTGGCTGTGCACGGCAGAGCAGGCTGCTAACGCTGAACTGGGCACAACTGGGACATGCATGGCACCATTTCCCATTGCATGGGTGAGCACTTGCCGCGGCTGAGACAACCTTCGTGTACTACTCCGGCAGCCCTGATCTTCTCCTGGCTCCTAGAGTCCCACCTCAGCACCCGGGGGTGCCGGACCAGCCCCTCGCACGGACTCCCCGCCTCCCCGTCCTGTAAGAGCTGCGGGAGCCGCCGCCGGGGCTGCTGGAGCGGAGGGCTCGCTGAGCCTGAAGCGCCGGACAGAAGCCACGAGGGAACGCGAAGTTCGGATATTTTTGAGCGCCATCTACTGGAGTTTTACCTGTTTCCTAACTGCTTGCACACCAGCGCGCTGCTGCTTCCGTGCACGCGGGCCACACTCTGTTGAGAGGTTTGGGGGGTTTCAAATTGAGATGAAGAGTGAGAAAGCAAGACTTGAGCACGGCGGTGCTCCCACGAGATATGGGCGTCGCTACAGCATCACGGCAAGCACTTCGCCAGGCTCCCACGTTTTCATGGTTGTGACACACCTTCGCATGAGAGATTGGCAATTGCCAGAGTTATAGCTGGTCAGAAAGTCCCAAGTGAATTGTCTTCCACTGGGAAATGAGGATCTGATTACTCAAAACATTTCCTAGAAATGAAACCGTTTCATTACTGATTTGTACAGGAAATTGTAATCATTGTATTAGCACGCTGACGTTTCGACTGCATTGTTTTCAAAAATCAGAAAAAGAAAGGTGACGTGAAATATTTTCATCTTGCTGGTTTAAATGTTTTACATGAACGTGAAAGCTCCCATCTACTCCTGTGAGTGAGATTTGCTTCTTGGCATGGGAAGGTAATACCAGAAGAACAATCCTGGAGCTGTTCGTGGATTGAAATTCCAGACTCCAGAGAGATCCAATCCCTGAATTTTTACTTCTCTGTTTTATCGTGACTTGAGAGAAAATAACCTAATGTGGGAAATTCATTCTCTCTGTTTCAGTCCATGCACACACTGCTGATACCTTGCTAAACTCTAATTCTGCAGATGTACTCAGTTCAGCAAAGCAGACTGTTGGCAGTTCCAGTTTCCTGTAGAAAGCCTTTTGTACTTTTCCCCTTTGGGCAATTTTCTTTTCCCAGTGTTAGAAGTGCTCGAGGTCTTTCCAGCTGGGAAATGCACGTTGCAGGCACTGAGGCCAAAGAGAAAGGAGTCTTAGTACAAGTTACGACACCGACATCTGGCATATAGATTTGACATCTCTGTCGCCTCCTTTGCTGGACAATGCTCTTGTCCCTAGAGTGAAGTCTTTGTTAAACACTGGAACTCTGCAAATGGGACTGGCATCAGCTCTGCAGAGTACTTTGGGAGTACTCATTGCACAAAGCTGTAATTTGAAAGAAAGAAAATCTCCTCAGCAAGCCCTGGACATCAGAGCCCAGAGAAGCCAACCCCTGTTGCAGAAAGTTGTGGTCTGACCACAGGACAGCAGACATCAAGTTGGGCAGAAGAACAGTTTGGAGCAAATGAGACAGATGTGTTTGGGAGAAGTAGCAGTCACAGCTTCCTCTCCAAGTAACTGTTCCGAAAAATAGCCAGTTTTTACCGGGAGCCACAAGGCTGTTGTTCAGGCTTGGGCACTGCTAGTTTCTGATGTTGTCACACCATCCGGGGAAGGGCAATTGCTATTTCCATTCTGCTCAGCCACTTATTTTAGCTGCTTTGGGGTGGGCAAGCTGTGGAGGGAGGTCATTTAATCCCAGGGACAAGGAGAAGGAGCCATGAGAAGGGCATCCTGCAAACTCATTCTTCATTCTTTCCAGCTTAGAAGGGGTAGTAGGGAGGTGGTTCTGTCGGTGTGATGATGCTTGGGGGTTTATAAATAACGTCTAAATCTGCTCTTAAATGAGGCCCTTCCAGTCTTTGTGGTGTGCATGGAACACACCACGGATGGTGCTTTCTGACCTGTCTTGCTGGTGACACTGCAGGTTCCCCAGAGCAGAGCTATCTCTGCCCATGTGTGTGGTGTGTGTGTAGGGCACAGCACAGCTGTAAGCAGCTGTCAACAGTGCTCTAACACTCAAGGTGCTCAGGAGGCAAGTCACTCAATAGCCCCTGGAGAACAAGTATTACAGGCAGGAGAGAGGAAGAAATCCTCACTTTCAGCAAGATCGTGCTGTGTGTTGATTGTTAGTAGGGGTGAGGTGGGCAGAACCCTTCTGCATTCCCTGCACATCATGGGCAGAAGCAGGAAGAGTGTCAGTTGGATTAAGTGATTGGATTAGAACTTTTTTGCAGCAAAAGTTAAACCCATCTTGAAACAAAGTTCTCTTCTGGGCTGGTGCACCAGTTCAGCTGAACATAAAAGCTGCTATTAAAGTAATTTTTGGCATGAAAGAGATTAAGTACCATGAAGTCAGAGCTAAAAGCTCGAAGTTCTGCAACACAGAGAGCATGAAATTACATTCCTGAGCTTGTGAATTATATCATGGTCAGAACTCATGGCCATCTGACAACTGC
Organism: Rhinopomastus cyanomelas; assembly: GCA_013400115.1. Classification (NCBI taxonomy): domain Eukaryota; kingdom Metazoa; phylum Chordata; class Aves; order Bucerotiformes; family Rhinopomastidae; genus Rhinopomastus; species Rhinopomastus cyanomelas. The sequence goes on along the minus strand of VXBP01007754.1, from coordinate 49,916 downwards.
CTTGGGAAGTTTTACATTAAAGTCCTGTCAAGCATTTACAAGTGTCCTAAAGTGATGATGGAATGACTGATTAGAGAGGGCCCTGTACTGTAGTTGGCAGCTGCTAATGAATGGCTTCGACCTGCAGAGAAGTGCTCCAGGCTCCTAACAGAGGAAGAACATGTTGTGAGGCATTATCTCATATTAGAGGATTTTTAAGTCTGTAAATGAACGCGTACATCTTCCTGTGTGATCAATGAGCACATCTAGAAGGAGAAAATAACAAGCTGTGTAGTCTTCCAAATGGAGACCTTGACAGTGTCCAAGAAGAGAATTCAGCTCCATTCTCCATCTTCTCTAAATTTACTTTTTCTTGTGGAGAGTGGAAAGAAAAATCTACTTTTTAATAGGATCTTTTTAAATAATGGCATGTTTCCATCATCTTATTTGATATATGAAGCACAAGTAGGTATCTTTCTCATGCATGGGCCACATTTATTTAACTCAGTCTTACCATGTTGGAACATTTCAATAATGTTTGCCAAATAGAATTTTGTGGCTCACATGTCTGGATACATTAAAAAATTTCCAAGGTGGGCTTATCAGCTACCTTCCCCATTAGATACAGGTTTCTAATGGATTACATGAACTCTGATTTTCTTATTTTTCAGACATTGGTTGTTTTGCTTGATTGCTTGTAACATCTATTCAACTAAACAACATATTATCCTTGTGCATAGAGCCAGCCTGTTACACCTTACTCTTCACTAAAGTAGATGAACGGAAAATATTAATCCTCCAAGTTTAGAAATGTGCCCCAAGTGACACACCTGTAAAAATGTACAATATGAGGAAACTCTGAATCCACAAGATTCTGTCTTTTTCTCGCTGATGAAAATAATACAACCTTCAGATTTCTATAAAACCCAGATTGTACCCGCAATTGGAACAGGCTGCCCAGGGTGGTTGTGGAGCCTCCTTCTCTGGAGATGTTCAAGACCTGCCTGGATGTGTTTCTGTGTGACTTGGTCTAGGTGATCCTGCTGTGTCAGGGGGATTTGACTAGATGATCTTTTGAGGTCCCTTCCAATCCCTAATGATTCTATGATCTGTTGATAACTACTTTTTCATTAGAAAAGACGTTTGATCTTCATGACAGTTTTATGGAACCAAGGAAATTGGTGCCATTCTCTAAACCAAAATAGAAACTAATTTGTCTTAACCAAATTTGAAGAGCCTTTTTAGAAACACCTCTGGCAGAGTCACCTGGTCCTAAGTCCAGAATCCACGAGCAGATCTTTCCATGCTTTTGGTGGGTTCTACCTAACATGTTAAAGAAAGAAGGTTCATTTGCTTCATGAAACTGCACAGGATGAGTTAAATCCATTCAACAGCAGGGAATTCGCCTTTCAGGGGTTTTGTCACATAGTGGAAGTCATTTGCTTTGAGGCCATCAATTAAGCAATCCAAAACCCCAGCGCAGACTAATTACAATCTAATCACATTGCAGTGAAACTGCAAAATAATCACAGTTGTTGTTGCTGCACAAAAGGTTGCCACGGGCTGTCAATCTTTCTATCACCAACAGGAAAATCAACTTCCACACTGTTTACAGGCCTGACTTAGAGAACCTTGGGAATAAATCCTAAACAAACTTCCTCTGCAATAATTTCTAACATAAAAGCACAATGTGGAGACTTTGTCACTAGCAGTCCATTAGTCTTCAAAATGCCACATCACAAAGCCAGCTTGGTTCTCTGCACCACTCATTTTGTTTGTGCAGATGCCAGAGGTTCTCGGTAGTGTCAGTGATACCGCTGCTGTGAACGCAGCCTTTCCAAAAACTAGTGTTATTTGAATGCATCCAAAGAACAGCAATTAAACTCAGTATCAAATCCCCTTATTCCCTGGTCTACGTATTTTACTTGAAAGCCATTGAATGTATTTGTTCAGATAAAAGCACTGTGAGGTCTGCATTTTGGGATGATGTCCTGCTATTGCTGTGAGTTCAGCAGATTAAACTAAGGTGCTAATGCTCTGCTGAACCAAGCCTAAACCAGTGCACGAAACTCCTAAACTCAAACGCTGCTTGACGTCTTCTTGTACTTTTGCCCTACAGTGGTAGCTCAATGGGCCAAGCCAAAACCTGAAACGAGGTGTCTTCTGAGCCACACCTCGTGGTTCATACAATGAAGGATTCACAACTCATGATAACTGTGATGTATTTTTCTCAAAGGCCAGGGAAGGAATTTGCATACAATGAGAATATTTTGTTCTAAGTTAAACACAGGCTTGTTTCATGTTTTTCAAGGGAGGTTTGAAGGATAGCCATATACATTTTGAAATCCTTGGAGCAGAAATAAGCTGTTAAATTTTTGTAGGTTAGGAGGTTTTTTGCAGTAAAGACAGAGAATGGCTCTCTTATTTATTTTGGATCCCAAGAGTAAAATTTCATTGCTCTCTTTCCAAAACAAAAGCAGAACAAATTGATTGCTTGAAGTTCCTGATTCAGGAACATTCCAATAACATCACACCTTGCACTTTAGCTTCTGTAATAGCTTTTCCCTGAACTCTTGAGAGCAGGGTTCTGAATTTTGCTGAGTTAACAGCATATTCCCTAGAGAAATAATTCTGGAGGCCATAAGGAATCTGTAAATAGAATCTGGATACAAGACACAACTTGTTTGAGACCTCAGACTGCTGTACATTTTGCAAGGTTGGTCTTAGAGTTCATGTTTAAGAGAAAGGAAGCAACAGTCAGAATGCCTGTTATGCTCCTGTAATGGCACTTCTACATTTCTCCACGAAACAAATCCTCTTGGGCTCTATGTGCACGTCTGTGTGTGAATGCTTGTGTGTGCACGTGTATATAAAAGCCAACAGATAACATTCTTCCTTCAAGGACTGATATAATCTTTAAAAGTTCTTTATAATCAGAAGTATCCCTTTCTTCCCAGTTTAAAGCTAGCAATAGATTACTTGAATTATCTACAGCTGCCGGTGGTGTTAAGTGGTTTCTAATGAATGACGATACCTTCTAAATGTAACTGCAACTGATCCTGAACTCCCAGGAAATTGAAGTATCTTAAAGATCTCGGTAGAGATGCAGGTTTGTAAGATTATGATATCTTCTACTTCTTTTTGTCTGAAAGACCTGTTTCTATAGTTGTTTAGTTTACTGAAAAAAAATTATGGGTTTAATTACAAGTTGCCATGGGAAGCCACTAAAAGAAAGGGGTTTCTGAGCATGACCTACTGCCTGTATGCAGTCCGCATGTTAATAGATCTGGAAGACTGCCACTGACTCTCTTGCTGCCTGGCATAAGCAATTGTCACTTTTGGTAGTATTTATTGTGCCTCTTGGTTCCCTTTGAGATTTATTTCTAGTTCAACTTTCCACTGAAACATAAGACAACTAATTAGGAAATGTATCTTCCCTGCAATGTGATGTTTTCTTTTACATAGAAAACAGGGCAGTTTAGATGCTCAGTAAGTTATCCTATGGGATCTCTTGGTTGCATAGCAGGATTTAGTTTTGCTGTTTCAGCATCAGAGCATCCAAATTTTTCAGGCTTTCACAGAGAATTGGTACCACTTCATTCTGAGCTGATGCAGTCAATACAATACTTCTGTGATCTTCACAAGTGCTCCGTCAGGATTACATCCTCCACAGCAGTATACCTATACGTGGGAAAGAGAAATGGCACCAATTCCCCTGCTGACCTTTATCTCATTGTGTCTATTTAAAACAGGAAGAGCATGCCCATTGGCTCAGCTAAGACCTGAAATAACTAAAAGACACCCTGCTATTCCCAATTCCTGACTACTTCCTTGTTTACTTCCCTCCTGGCTAGCAGCAGCTTGCACATATATTTATATATGCATGCAAATTTTAAATTCCAGATGGGTCGTACCCAAGAAAACGAAACAGTCTAGGTCACTCTTCCAAAACTGCTGCAGGGTTAGATCTGTCAGAGGACTGAATCATCTTATCCCAACCCTGTAACGGTCCTGCTGGCTGAGGTGGGTGACTGCTGGAGCAGAGGAGTTTGGGACTTACAGATGAGCATAGATAAGCATCCCATCTGACTCAGATACTGCTTCCTTCTGGAAAAGATAAGTGCTCCAGCACCCCTCAGGTGGATGGGATGTCCTCTTCAAAGGTCTCCCAAACCATCAGTTCTCCAAGGGCCCTGAGTTGATCTAGTGACAGCATTTCTGCCTGTTTTGCTAGCCAAATTATTTTGAACTTAGTCCCTTGCAGTACAGGCTAAAGAAAAATGTTGTGCATAAACTACATAGTGGTAGATGGGGTGGAGCAGTGAGGGAGGTGCAAACCCACACTACTGAGCTTCTGGCCAGATGAGCTGGGCACCTTCTCAGGTAAGAAGAAGCGTGGGAAGTTAGTGTGACCCAGTACTGCTCTAAAGTCAGGCTGTACCTGCTGTCACAATGGGAAACCCCACTAAGGTTTCTAGGTCAGGCACTCAACCTTCAAGCACTTACATATAGCCCATTACTTAGGCTCTGTCACAGACTTTTATTCACTTTTCTTGCCAAAAGACAGTAAGTAAACTTAACTGCCTCATATTTTAATGCAGACAAAAAATATGTTTAATGTATGATTTTTTCAAAAATATCCATTATCAGTTTTGCATCTTTCCACCATTATATACAGACCTTCCTAACCCAGTTAATAAAACAGGGTTCATACCAGTCTTGAGATGTGTCCTTAGTGTGAGAAAAGTGGAAACCAAATGCGCTTAATTGAGATCTTGAGGGAAAATGTTGATGTTCTAGGTCTGTCTATTTGAGTGCCTTCATTACTTACTGCTAGATACCTCCTACATTCTAAGGTACCTTAAAACATGCATAAGGCCTTCAGGGGTTTAAAAAAGAAAAACAAAGATTTTCCTTAAAGGTTTTCCTTAAGAACCTGCTGTAGTTTAGCACATCTGGATCTTCTTCTGTGAAACCTGTGATTTGCTGTTAGCCTGAGGGATTTGGGTGAGGTGGGAAATGAGCTGAGTCTGGAACAGTACATGTCTGGAGTTTACCCCAAAATTCTGGAGTCAAATGCTCTTTTATCAATTCCTGTCATGACAGTGAGTAAGTATGGTCACCTGGACCTACACAAACTGTACAGATAACAGCCATATGCCAATGGATCTAAGTATCAGTTGCACAACTTCTCGATCAAAAAAGCTGGGGCAGATCTGGACTCGAGGTTTTGCAGCAATTTTCCCTGTGCTTCATTAGCTGTGTTTGGTGTGTGTCCATTTGGCACTTGTGCAGATCCAGCTGCTTTCCAGGGGTGAACAGCTGACTGGTGACACAGAATGGCAGCTCCACTCTAGCAGAATGTGCAGATGGTTGTTATTGCAGATGGAAACATGTGGGGTTTATTTGTCAATAATTACAGCAGCAGATAAAAGGACAGCTCTGTCTGAGCTGTTTGTGGTGAGCCTTGAGCACTGTTTACTGAAGAAGGAAGGTTGAGAAAGAACTTGGGTATTGTGCAAAGCAGGGCAGAAGGGATGACTGGCAAATTAGCTTTTGCTTTGGCTGATGTTCATGGGAGCTGTGGAGTGATTTAACAGGCTGGCATTGGACCTAGGCTGAATGCATGGGGAGCGACCATGGTTCCTTTTCATGGACTGCTCCTGTGGGGAATGGCTGGGCAAAGTCAGATGCTAAGTCAGATGCTAATGAAAATTCTTTCCAGCTTCCCCCAGTGAACAAGGAGAACCCCAAGCCCTGTCCCTGCAGCCTAACATGTCGTCTCTCATTGCTCTCCTGCAAGAGCTGTCAACCATCACTATAGTAACAAGAGGCTGTGGTGGCAGTGGCTTTTGCCAGTGCTTGAGCTCTCTGAGCTGCTAGTTCTCATGGCCTTCAGGGCAGGGTCCTGGGGTGTGTTTTGGCATGTTCCATACAGCCTGGATTGAACTGAACGTCTCTCAAAGATGGAAGCCAACAATCCTTGTGGTTTGCCAGACAGACACGTGGTAGAACCGTCATTATGAAACACAAAGTTTTGGGAAAGGATCTCACTAGCAAGACTGTCAGGTTTGGACTGAGTCAGTAGATCCACATCAGCACAGATGTGAGGCAAGTAGGAAGAAGAATCCTACCAGTCTTGTGTAAAATCTCAGCTCAAATTATCTTACAAATACCAGAAGCTTTGTAAAGAGAGGCAGTCCCTGAGTTTTGAGGGAAGGCAGTAAAAAGAAGTCACTGCAGATTTTAAAAAAATCTACCATCTTAATTGCATGATGGCATGGGATGAAACGAAGATCCTTATTTACTGTTGAAGATGTTACATTCCATGTGTTAGACAACATCCAAAAATATGAAGTCACTTCCAAAAAACACAGCTGCTCCACGAGAGCTATGATTTCCATATGACTGGGCCATATGAGAACACATTGGTGGTAGTCTCAGGACAGGAATGTCGTCATGAACACTGATGAACTTTAGAGATGACTGGATTGTTTTTCTGGTGAGGCTGTTTTGTAATGCTATCCTAGATGTTCCCCTGAATGAGCACATTACCAGCTTGTTTAATGAATGTCCTGCCTTTAGGATTTGCAATTAAGCAGAGTGTTCTGTTGCTCTAAAACTTTACAGATGTGATTGATTTTAAAAAGGCAGATTATAGTTTAGGCTGTTGGCAAATTAAAGAAATTACTGGGTGGAAACACGGGAATGGTGTTTTGCTCAGTTTAGATAGCCTTGGATGAAGGGGTGTGATACTCTCCCAAGAGACCACTGCAGTAGGAATAAAACGGAGTGTACTTCAGCATTCCTGCAATCACTAGGGCTTGACACTGACTTTACCTTCCTCGGTGTGTTTCTGTGGCTGCACAGTGGAATCTTGATCTGAGGCAGAAGGCAGTATCCTCTTCCACTTGCATGCTGAATTCTGTGATCATAACTTTAATGTTTTCCATCATTTGAAACAGACCCAGTACTCAGGTCGCACTGTAGAAGAAAAAAAAGGTGTGTGCTTTCTCTTTACCCTTGCAGTCAAAGAGCAGTAGAGGTTTTTGGTTCAGGCACTTGAGTTAAAACAAATTTGTCAGCCACTGCTCTGAAAGATTGATCTATGACTAACAGAACTGAATCCAGCTGCCTGTGAGGTCTGAACTGTGCAAACCCCAAAAGAGCCTAAACACACTCTGCGTGTGGGAGAGGAGCCTCGGCTGCCGAGCAATCACTTATGTCAGCAGACACGGGATATTCCAGCACCAGGCAAATAAATAGACCCAAAATGAGTAACCCAGCGAGAGACAGCTTTGGGCATGAAGGTGGTGAACCTGTTTGAATGTAACATAAACTACAGCAGCTGGGGAGCAGGACTGATGTGGGCTCTCTGGATTCAGTAACGTGTTGGGTGGAGAAGTGTTTGAAGAGAGAAGAATGACCACTGTGTTCTCATGGGGATGTAGTCAGCCCAATTAAGTCTGGTTTCTTAAACTGCTGACAGGTCTGTTTAAACAAAGCTTGCATGGACTGATCTGAAGCTTACAAGAGGGCTTTGCCTTTAGTTATGGTTCAGTAGAAGGAAAAACTGAGCTAGAGGTACTTGAAGGTGGAAAGCTTGGTGCTTCCAGCCTAGGTGGGCATTTGGATTCTGTGGGTGTTTTAGTAAGCAGGTTCCTTGCATACAGGTTCCATCACATTGTGGCCCACAATTGGTGTGTTTGGTCTCCGTGCACCATGATAAGCATATTCCCTGAAGTTATGTGTAGGCAGGTAGCACTGCATAGTGTTATTTTCTCTAAATACACAAAGCCATGCCACACAGGCTTTGAGTGAGTGACTTCAATAACCTCATTTCTGAGGGCAGTGCTTCCGAGAAGGCATTTCTGCGGCAATGTAAGATGCTCTTTGATTTTGCAATTTATGTTCCAAATACAAGTGACTTAAAATTTCCAGGCTTAGCCCAGAGCTATAGATAGCAGTTGCAATTACTCTTTCAAAGGACTGCCCTAGTTTTCCAATCATATTTTATTTATCTCCATTCTCCCTCGTCCAGATCCAGTGTTTGCTAGCAAAGCCTCCAAACTGCTGAACTTATACCAATACTCACTTTTTTCTCTTCACACAAACAGTGGAGAAGTGGAGCAAAAGTCCATCTAGGATCTTGGGAATTTTCTAGACCTTGAAGGAGCTTTGGAGCTATCCTATATGTAAACAGACTGGCTTGAATTACAAAGATTATGTTATCAATGTAATCCATGCAGGGCAAGAAACAGCCTGTACGCAGATCCCAGAGCTGCTTCCTTGTGTTTCTTGCCTCCTCAGAGTGCTAGGGAACTTTCCAGCATGTTCTCTCATGGAGAACAGCTTGTACCTTAATCGTCTTCATTTTCATTTTCAAACCAACACCCTCTGATGTGCCTCATCAGATCTCAAAACTGTAATGGTTTCATAAAGATGTGGCTGTGGGCTCACTGGGCGCTTGTTCTCTGCAGACAGTGCTGCGTGTTCAGTAGCATGCCTTGGCTCACAGACTTTCCTAGCAGGAAGCTTATAAAGAAAGGGTTATTGAGCAAGAAAAAGACAGATTTAAACTAAAGTTACTCCCAACCAAACAGCTGGCTTTGTTTTTAATTTGTGCTATCAAGAAGGGATATGGGTAGGAGGGAGGAAGTTTTCCCTGCTTCATGTAGAAGACATCCATGACCTTCAGGTGCTTAATCACAGCATTTTACTGCTCACTTCTAACACTTTCCCAGCTGCAGCATTTCTGTTCTGAAAAGTAGTGAAGTGCTTTAAAATTGTGATTAATTGTGAATTTAATTGCCACCTCCTTTCCAGAAGAAGCTAACCACAGCCAAAGCAGTGGGAATAAGTGGCTGGCTCTGGGAATGCTGAATATTGGAGCTCAGTACTGGAGGCAGAGCTGGAGCCCAGGACACAGCACTCCTCCTTGCTTTCCTTCCCGATGAGCGTATATTTTTTGGAGGCAGAATGTGTGTGTCAGGATGGAGGGGAAGGGTGGAAATCTGGGGATGGAATTGTACTTGCCAGCTCTTACCATGAATTAATTGCATTTGGCTTGCCCAGCCAGTATTCATTGCCTTGAGAGAATACAAACAGAATTTTGCAAGACTGAACTATCCCAGCTCCAGCTGTGATGCTTCCTACCCCAATCACTCCAGAAAATGCCTCTGCTCTACCCTTCATTTTTCCTGAAAGGCTTTATGAAAGCTCTAACGATTTTGCACTAAATAGATGCCTGTTGCCACTGTATCCATCCCTGACTTTCCCCCTCCTGTTTGCAGCATGTCCAGTACCAGCTGCTTAACTCCTTCGTCTCCAGATGTGGCTGCACTTTGTGCAAGATCTGCAAGTGGTGTAAAGTTCATTTTAAAAGCAGACAGCTCTTTAACATGAAAGCCGCTGTCTTGGTGTTAGGTATATCATTAATGTGGCATCTCTTACCAAGTGCTGCTGTGCTTCTCACATTCAAAGCAGTGCCATGAATTCCTGCCGTGAAGAAAGGTCAGCACTTCCCCAGCACAAGTATTCTCTCTGCTCGGGGGTCTGAAAGTGCCTGGGCAAAGGGTCAAAATCTCCAGGCAATCCAGGAGCTACTGCCCAAACCAGCTGCCTGCCCTCCTCAGGGTGGGAAGGGCATCCTGGCTCTTCTGTTCCTTGCAGACGATAACAGTTCAGACAGAAAGACAAAAACAAATTACATATTAATATTTCACATTAAATCTACTGCTCCTGGGTGCTAACTATGTTTTCTTCCCTCTCTACCCCTGTAATACAAACAGCTTCCAAAGAAAATACCAGAAATCTCACCAAAAACTGAGCAGACGGTTTTCCATCATAGGAAAGGGAGAAGAAACTGCTTTGGTTTCAGGGTGATAGAAATTCTTGGCTAATCAAAAGAATAAGAAGGAGCTGTTGCTCCTTTCTGCGATTCCTCTGTCCCTTGCAATTACTTCAGGCTCAGGTCTTCCTACGCTACTGCGCTTGCATTCCTGACCCTTGCCTGGCTCACCTAGGGTCCGGGATTCATTTCTGTAACTGAAACATACGCCTCAGTCCTTATAGCGGCGTGGCTTTCTGAAAGCTCCCTTGGAATGAGTATCTTCTCCTGTCCCCACTTCTTGTAGAATGGTGTTTTGTAGGAGTGGTGAAGAGGTAACGAAAGGTTTTCCTTCTTTCTTTCTCTCTTGGCCTCCCACATGATGCCCTCAACTCAGAACACCTGCATGCATGGCTTGTACCATCTGGTGTTAAAGTCCTTCGTGCACTGGGCAGTCAAATTCCTGTGAGATGGAACATTCACATGGTGTTTTGCACTTGGAAAAAGCTCGATGATAGCTGAAAGTCCAACCTGATAAGGCGAAACTGTCAGCTCTCTGAGCTGTGCCACCCATATCTGGTATGGGATGATTTGTTGGCAGCTCCAGAGTCCTTGTGGATGCTTTCCACAGCTTCCTTGGAAACAAAACAAAAATCTGGGGCTCAAAGCACTGGGAGCAGAACTGATTCTGGCTGCAATAAATCTTGGCCCAGTTGGGCTCCAGGAGCTCAGAGGCTTTGGAGGTGGATGGTAAAGTGACACCTTGTGGTCCTCTCTGGTCATCCAAAGCAGAGCTATCTATAGGCTATACACTGAGCGGGGAGAAACGTCAGTAATATTAAACCTGACCCCACTAGTGGTTACTGTGCTAGGAGAATGGCCAAGGCCATGCTGTGTGTGGTTCTGGAGCCTGGTACCTGTGAAGGACCTATGCTGTTGCCATGCTTCATCAAAGGGGCTTTAACCTGTGATATGGATGATTTTTGATGTCTAGATTGGAAGGTAGGTTCTATATACCCTTGTCTTCAGACCATGAGGTCTGACAGTCTCATGAAACTGGTACATTCCCTTCCAATGTCTGTGCTCACACACACAGAGCCTTGAGCCCTCTTGCTTACCTCCACTGGCCCCTCCAGAGCCCAGCCTGTTTCTATATAATAAATACATCTATTTTCTTTTGCTTTGAAAGGAAAAGGGCTGAAGTCTTCCTAAAATCAATTGGGTAAATTGTTTATTGTGCAAATTTCAATAAGGGTTGTAAAAAGGAAGTGGTCTGTATGCTCTGATAAACATTGTGTGGTAGATAGCTGTAGGAAAGAGTTGTGGTTCCATCTGAATGTATACACAGAGCTGGGACTCTCATGGGTACGTGAGAACAATGATATATAGATAATGTATTGCAAAGCTGGCTCCTGGGCTCTGGGCTCCCACCTCCCACAGCCACAGGCCCTGCTGGCTGTCACGGACACGGTACTGGGCTGGCAGGACCTGTCTGTGACCCAGGGCAGCAAGGACCCAGGGCTGTTCCTGCTCATTAGGTGATGCAGTTAGTGATGCTAGTTGTCGTGGCCAGCTCCAGCACAGACACGACTACTCCTTCACAGAGCAAAAAGGGGGTGAGCCCTGAATGGGGAAGTAATACAGGCCTGAGGTCAGTCTTGCTTGTGCATTAGCTGCTCTGCTGCTCGCAGCAGCCTTTCTCCTCACAGAACTCTGGGGATCTTGGCTTGCAGCTTACAAACCCTGAAGACTTCTTTTTTCCAGCTTGGCCAAGCTCTGTTCACATAATTATGTGCTCAAAGATGCAGACATGATTTTAGTTATAAACAGACATAATCTTTCTTAAAAGCATTAAAAACTCACACAAAGTGAATGTCTGACTCCATTAGCTTGAGTTAGCACGTGTTAGAAGCTTAAAAATGAGTGGAGGAAAGATGGCTCAAGCGAAGTTACAGCAGGAAAACGTCAATATTGCAATTCAGTTCAGAACGAATGTTACCAATAAAAGGTCACTCCAATCTGTCCTGTTAGGAAGGATCATGGAATTTGGCCTATTCTAGGACTTGTAAATGTTTATTCCAGCAACTGGCTTTTTACCAAAACTGTTTGTTTCTCATTAAAATGTAGGTAATCCCTTGCTGTAGCTATTATCTTTAAGCAGACAACCTACCCGCAAACAAACAACAAAATTGGAGCTAGTGTGGTCAGAGCAGAATCTCGTTTGGAACACAGATGAGAACCTCACAGGATGTGGATTTGTATTGGCTCTGAAAACCTTTATGTAATGGTTTCACTGTCGTATTGAAAATTATACATCATCTGCAGCTCCAGTTTTTCCCAGTGTTGCTCAGAAATCCCTGGATACTGGTCAAGTTCTCTTGACAGATGAAAACATTTCTTGTGCTAAGCTCATGCTGGGATAGCTTAAATAATTAAAGGCCTTCTCTTGTGAACCTATGTGAAAGAGCTGCCCCCCACTATCTGCACAGCTCTGCTGATCCTGGGGAAACAGGACGAGCAGAAATAACCCCTGCAAGTAAAGCTGTGCAGACCCAGGCACAAACGTTGCTTTCAGACAAGGACGAAGGTGTGTCTGATGCAGCTGCAGAGGGTCACAGTGCAGATCACAATGAGGTAATAGGAAGCTCTGCAAAAGCTCTTGGTCCAGATGAGAGCAGTGTTTTTTTTAGGAGTGTGCTCCCCAGAGCTGGGCAGTGGCAGAGTCGTAACACTTAACTTGCATTTCAGAGGTAGGGCTACAATTCTCCCGGGGTAAGGGCGGGAGCACTGCAATCAAGGCTCCTGCCCTCAGCATGATAGGAGAGGTGGAGGGGAAATGGATTTCCAAGTCACTCCTAAGAACTCTGTATTTTAAAGTTAAAGGCTGGCTTGACGGATCACACTGCCAAGTGCTGGCTGGAATAGAAACTCCTCCTTGCCTGTTTTGCAGACCCTGGGTGGCTGCGCCAGCTTCTTTGCTGGATTCTCTTACCTCTTTACAAAGCCAGTGTTCTGAGGATGCATTTGTACATCAAGACACTTCAGTGGAACTCCACAAAAGCACAAGATTCAGAGAGCCAGCAGCACATGACAGTCTGGCTGCTGCAGTGCACAATACCCCGTTAAATGTGGGTGTGAACATCCTCTTGTTCAAAGATTTCAGGAGTTAGCTGGAAAAGCTGAGCAGAAGGATTGCTGTCACTAGTGTACTCGTGATAAACCAGGACCAAGAGGCTGAACAGCTTGTTGGGGAACAAGGCAGTATAATAATCCCCAGTCAGAGGGGGGATGTTTCCTTGTTACCTGCATCCCAGACCAGCAACATGGCCATGAGGCAGCAGGAGATAGGAAGAGTGAGGCGCTGCCATCTCAGGCCCCACTCCCTGGCCACCGGCAGGATTACATCCTAAACCCCAAAGGATGACTGCAAGCCCGGGACAACTGTTTGTTGTGGGGTTGCTACTGGAGTCTGTGGTGTAAGGGAGTTTCTCAGGCATGTTGGTGAGTCATCTGATACAGGAGGAGTCTGAGACAGGAGCTACACGTTGCCCCCTTGCCCAGCAGCCGATCCTGGATGGTGGCTGCTATTTAAATCGACAGCAGAAGTGTCAATGTATCTGTGACATTTTTTTAAAGATGGCTGTGGAGACCAGGAGCTGACAAATGATTCTTCCACTTCTCCTGGCTAATTTTGGATTAGCTGCATTTACAAACAGGTGGTGACATGTCCACAGGTCCCAGAATTCTTCAGTGTGTTTCTCTGGGGTTTCCAACACCCAAACCTGTGGAGCAGAGAGCAGTGAGCTCAGGTGCGCTGGTGTTCCATCCTTTGCAGTGTACACAGGCATGCCATGCTCCACCAGGCTTGGTTTTAAGTGCCTTCCTGGCTGATCTCTTAGAAGGAAACTAAATACCTTCCTCACAGCTCCTCTCCTCTGCCCATGTCTTTGGTGTAAGCTGGGGTTTTGGTCAGTTCTGGCCTGGTGCTTTATATAAAGGTGCTAAACATGCCCAAGAGCTTGACCCAGCAGGGTTGGTCATAGCAACTCAGCTCCCAGCAGAGCCTGTGACAGCAGAGTTATGACCATGAGCTCAGCCTGTGCCCTGCTGTGGCTGGCTAAGGGGAAGCTGGTGTGGTGAAATAGCTCTTACCATGATAAGGCATGTCCAGGAGGAGGAAATCTTCTAGTACAGCCTCACAAGACTCCTTTGGTCTTCACTGACATTTGCTGTCAGGAGCAAGGGAGCCAGCAACCATCAAGGGGCTGAACTCTCTATTGGACAAAGACAGCTTCAGCTTTGTGCAGGGAAGCTGAAGCTTTGCTCCAAGATGGAGCAGGAGTAGACTGCTGCTAAGGGACATTCAGCTGCTCACTCAAACCTCCTCTGCAAGCTGTTGCCGAGGTGTGGGTGGAAGATGCCATCACTGCAGCTGTTTCTGAGCTGCAGTTTATCTCAGGCATTTCCAAAGAAAATACTCAGTTTCCCTGGCTTTGAGCTGGCACAACTTCTGTGGAAAGACAAAATGAAAAGCAAACACTACTCCTTTTCAGAGAGCTCTGGTGCAAACCACAAGGCTGTCCAGCACTTCTTGCATGGCTCAGGCAGGGCTCACAGAGGCTGAGCTGAACAGCTGCAATTAAGCTGGTTTTCTTTTTCCACACCAATTCTGTGGCAGTGCTTTCAGTCCCAACCTGCTTGAGGGAATTAGTAAACAGATCTGTTCAATATCCATGAACTTCAAAACAGTGAATGAGAATGAGCATCATCTCCTTGGTGGTGAGCACCATGGAGCACTTGTCTGGGGAGACACAGGCAGAGCAAGGGCAGGTGACTGTCAGCTCAGAGCAGCATCCTGGAGGACCACACTGTGGTGGGACTGTCCTTGAGACCTGAAAGCAGGTTGGCAGCCAGTTTATGTGAAGGAATAACCTACATACTGAGTCATCTTCAAAAGTTTACCAAGTTTTCAAGAAATCTTTTATGTTTTTCAGCTTTTGTATTGACTTCCACAGACTTGCGCTTAGGTTTTTTGAAATTTTAAGTCCCTGTAGAGCCACAGCACCTGCAGCCTCCATAGATCTGTCAGCTTTCTCCTTGAGGTAACAGTCCTGAATTCTGTCTCTCACATGGGAGACAGTGTCTTCCCCAGGCTGATGCTGCTCCTCTGTCTCAGCATGGAGCATGAACTCAGTCTCCGAGTGCAGCAGTGATGTTACTGGGGTAAATGGCAAGAACAAAACCTTCAGTGGCTCTTGTAAAGAAGTGTCATCTGCACAATTAGGCAGCACTGGAACACCGTTAGAAAGTGATACTTGACAGCATGTGATGTGGGAGTGTCTGTTGGTCAGTCTTTCTTCCTACAATGTTTACTTGAAGTGTACATAAGTATTACTGGTGTAAGGCCAAAGAGCTGATCTTCTTAATCAAGTGGCTTCAAGCACAGATTGAAGAAGAAAATGTTTGAAGGTGAGGATGGCGATAAGAATTCAGAATTTGGGGGGAAATATCATGTCTTTGACTCCCTTGTTTTCAACTCTCCTTTACTGGATTTATTTACTGGGTTGATTGAAAGAGTCTGAAGAAAAACAGTGCCTTGAATCAACATGCTATCAAGTAACAGCACTGTGGAAAACATTGCTTCTCAGAGCTGCTGCAGGCCTGAGCTGCCCTGGGAACTGTACAAACCTAAGAAGTCAAAAAGCACTGACCTGAATAAGAATGAGACCATTCTGGGCAGCTGAAATTTTATGTGGAGCCTGAATAAAAGGCCTTCCAGTTCATTGGAAGTAAATGTGAATAACTTGCTGTTTCTTGGCTGAAATCTTGGTGTTAAGCAGGCAGCAGCATTACACAGCACGCTTTTCACTACTGATGTAAATTTTGATACAGTCCCAGTGGGACCATAGAAAACTCTACCCCATTATGTTTTAGAACAATAGGATCACTGCAAAAGAAAGACACCAAGCACAACTGTGCCAAGCTAATTCCTTTCCAGCTTCAGCCTGAGCAAAAACACGCAGAGCGAACATCCTCAGATCTTGAGGTAGACAGAATCAGTATTCAAGTCTGTGTGATGTGGCTTTTTATGGCTTTTCTGTACCCTAATTTTTGCAAGCGTTACACATCATTTCTCTGCTCTCCTGAAATGCCATCACATGGCACATTGGAGCCCTGCAATTGTGTGAGCACTGAATACCAAGAGAATATTAGGAAGGGGTGTTGTGGGCTGTAGTGCTGATCCATCAGGTCCTGCTCCAGTAGTGGCTGCTGATGTGACAGTATAAAACTGATTTGTAGCCATGTCTAGGTGAAGGTGTGCTTCTCCATCATGTCTCCATATAGGTCTCTGTTTTTTGCATGCTTTGGAGCAAGTACTTACAGCTTCTGTCAGTAAGAAAGTAACAAATGGGAAAGATGTGCAAGTTTTCTGAATCCAAGCCATCCTCATGCAGCTATAGCATGAGGGTAATAAATACATCAGAGGGGTAAGCACCAGGGAGGAAGAAGAGCTATTTAAACAGGACAATGTTGGCAAAAGAACAAATGAGTGTTGGCTGGCCACAAATATACTTGGGGTGGAATTTGGAAGAAGGTCTCTGGCTATCAGAGAGGATTTCTTTCAATTAAAGAAGTGTGGGAAAGAAACTGGTTTCTTTTTTCTGTCTTCCCTTAAGATGAAGGTTACGAAGTGTCGAGGCAACCGCAACTCACAACTGCTGTCTGCAGTTCTACTGACCCCGTCCTGGTCTGTGCTCCTGCTGCAAAGTTTACAGGCAGATTTTGTCACCCTACTTCAGTTAATTTTTGTAAAGAAGGACTTCCTGTGCAGTTCCTTGAAAACACAAGCAATTGTAATTCCAGCTTTGGACAAAAGATTGCAGATTTCCAATGACTTTTTGAGTCTATTCAGAACTGAGAGCAGCAGCTGAAGAGCAGTGTGAAGAACAACTAGCAGAGCTAACTGGCATCATTCTGTGCTTTGCTTTTCCAGTGCTAATGCCAGCAAGTCATTGGAAACTGGAATTGGCAAAGAACACCATGTCAATAGATAATAAACTGTAGGGCGAAGGTAGTAAATCTATCATGTCTCATCTCTATAAACTGAATCATTACATTATCAGCTTTGTTCAGTGGACCACAAGTGTAGAATCATAGAATCATTAGGAATTGGAAAAGACTTCGAAAGATCATCTAGTCCAATCCCCCTGCCACAGCAGGATCATCTAGACCAAGTCATACAGTCAGTCAGGGTTAGAAGGGGACCACAGGATCATCCAATTCCAACTCCCCTGCCATGGGCAGGGACACCCCACCCTAGATCAGGCTGGCCAGAGCCCCATCCAGCCTGGCCTTAAACACCTCCAAGGACGGGGCCTTCACCACCTTCCCAGGCAACCCATTCCAGGCTCTCACCACTCTCACAGTGAAGACTTTCCTACTCACATCCACCCTAAATCTACCCATCTCCAGCTTTGCTCCATTCCCCCTAGTCCCATCGATACCTGACATCCAAAAAAGTCCCCCCCCAGGCTTTTTGTAGACCCCCTTCAGATACTGGAAGGCCACTTGCTCAAGCATGTAGGGACAGCCTTATGTAGTTTATGCTCAGAGCTGGAGCATGACTTCCACTTCTGAAATGTCAAGATCCTTTGCACGATGGGATGCAACTCACAGGCATGTCCGTGTCTTCTCATCTGCTTTGTCGCACTGGACTCACTGGGAACACAAAGAAAAGGCTCTCTCTGTTCACTGTTCACTGTCTCCTTCTCTACATCCTTGATATTTGTAGTAGCTTGTTCCCTCCACATCACCCAGGAGCTGCTTTTCTCCCTCAGAAAAGAACTTGGTAGAAGCACCCCAGAACTTCATGACTCAGTTTCTCTAGCTCAGGTCTCAAACACTTCTCCTACCTCAGAGCCTCCCAGTTCAGACCCAGGGGCAAGTCTACATTTTTGTGTGAACCAGCCTTCCCTGGCTCATTGCACCCCACAAACTTGTTCTAGGCTTTTGGCAGACTAGTTGCTAAAGGGGTCCCTTGGTGGCCCCTGTGTGCCTTACCCTGCCAGCTCAGGTAGCATCCCCAATGTGTCTTGCATTTGATTTTTCTCCAGAGTGCTCTAGAGTATTTTCACTCTGGGGTGAACACTCTCTACAACAGACCAGTTGACAAAACTCACTTTTTATGGGAATGGGGAAGTTCCCCACTTGCTGAAGCTGAGCTGTGCGGGTAGATGCTCTTTCCAACAAAATTTCACTGTAGTTCTTTGATCCAGGTAGGAATTTCTGGATAAAATTAAAGTTCGTGTGAGGCAAATTCTTTCGTTTTCTTTCCTCAAGATATTTGGCTCCTTTGAATCCTTGGGTGCATCCTGAAGGCCCAACTGCGTGCTTGTGGATCCCTCCTTCAGCCTGCTCACAGCTGCTTTTTTGTCTTCTTTGGCTGCCAGTTCTCATTCTTCTAGCTGGGATCAACCTCCCTAAATTATGTTCATGCTCACCACTTCTAATCTCAGTTCAGGAGCTATCTGCTTTAAGACAGGGTAAACAAATTGTGTGGACAGAAGCCTGTAGAAACTAAAATGTCTGCCTCTGGTCCCCGTTTGTGGACCTGAAGCTAAAGTCACCAATTCTACCCCAAAAACCCATCTGTTCCATCCTAAACCACCGAATTTCAAAAGATTCTTTCGCCTCTTTCTTAACCCAGTAACATATTTGAAGTTGCTACTAAAATGGGATCGTTTCTCTGAACTTGCTCTAGCACCATAACTACAGTGTCACTGACAATGTCACTGTGCTAATAAAAATATTGAAAGTGAACAAACAGTTGTAAACAAACATGTTTTATTTCAGCTGCCTCTGATACAGAGGGCTGGATGTACAAGGCATTGCAAGCCTTTAGGAAGGCTGATGTGTCAGAAGATCACATGTGTGCAATCACATTTCCTCCCATGATGTACCCTGATTTTAATTCAACTCCTGCCTCTGTGTGTAATTTCTGGTAACGATGAATTACCCAGCCTTGGGGATATTTATAGTCCTCAGGTCGTTTAGGATGGAATGGATGCCAGCACTCATATCTTCCAGTTGTTCTCCAAAGATGCTGTGAGTGGCCATAGGGAAGCATTGTCAGGAGGTGATCCATGCTAATAAATATTTGCAGGAGCCCCTAAACAGTGGGACATGCAAGCAGAACCTCTGAGATAGATCTTAATGAAGTTTTGCAGCCAGTTTCTCCTCTCCCCTCTCCTTTTTCTCCTTTCCTTTTCCAAATGCACTGTAGGCATAAACTGAACAGCACTGTATACATTATAAGCCCTCAAGAAAATGAGTCAGAAGGTGATAGGGTAAGTCTGAGTTATTAAAGTTGGGTCACACCCTGAAGGAGATTACAGCAAGATGAGCCAACATCAATGTACATTACATTTGTGTCCTATGTCTTTGTTTCCCTGGGTGGCCTGCAGTCGATTAGCAGGGCACGGGGAGAAAAGCAGAACACATGAGCATTACAGGATCCTAATCCAGCTGGTAGAAATCCAATTCTCATTAAGTGGCTGATTTATATTCCTTCTCTGGAGCAGAGACTGATATTTGCCTGGTGTAAATCTAGAGAAATGGCTCCATGTTTAACTGAATTCTAGTCTCACAGCTCTGCAAATCTGCCCCTTTCATCTTTCCCTGTTGAATGTTCCTAATCCCCTAAAAACAAATGGAGGCTTTCAGTCAAATGAGAGTGCCCAGTGATAAGAAAAGCTATGCTTCATTAAATGCAGATCTTGCATGGCCAGGCTATTTATTTTATGGATTTTCAGACCTTGATCCCTGGATAATCTGTAAGGGAAGGCTTACAGAGTTTTTTAAGGAAGATGCACAATGCTGGAAGACATTAATGCATTGGCCATAAGTACAGAGAGTGTTATCTCTTAAGATGTAGAGCCAAATTCTGGTTGCAATTAAGCTGGTACAAATCTGGAAAATACTGCTTGTGCTGTCACTCAAGATTTGCTCTTGGTCTAATAAAAAACAGAGAATTGGTTCAAACATTAAACCTTCAACCCACAGAGAGTTAATCTCTGTTGTTAATCTAGGCATGTGCAGTTGTAACCCCAATTTTTGCTTGCGGCAAAAATGAGGGCTGAACCCTGAGCTGCTGGATCAAAAACCATAAAGACCTTGCCCACAGCATGGCCCATTTAAGCATGCCATGGGAAAGTGTAGCCTTGGGCATGATGCTCCAGCCCAGGAACAAACCAGGGCTGCACCGTACGTGATGGGGCTTGGTTCCGGCAGCACCTCAAGGGCAAGCTGTGGGAACTGATACCTCTCACCCTGGGGATGGCTGTCAGACCTGCTCCAGGACCAGGCCGGGGTGCTCTGAGGCAGCTCAGATTCCAGAGTAACCTCTTAGTTTGAATTGTTTACGAGGCTCATGCTTGAGAGCAGTTTGTGGTGAGTGTATGCTGCAGGGTGGGTCTGGATGCTGGACTGTGCTTGGTCTCAGCCACATGCCCTGTTCTGAGACAGACCTGCAAAGGGACTTGGGCTGAAAGTACAGAGGAAGTACAAAGAAAAGGAAACAAAGCCTGGCTTCCCTGCTTTGGGATGCTGTGGGCTTGGGGGGAACATTTTAACTCAATTTGTAAGAGTTGCACTGGGAAGATGTGAGGGATGGGCTGGGAGCTGCAGTGTGCAAGGTGCCCCTCGGCTGAGCAGGGACTGCACCTGTAAGGGGAGGTGAAGGATTCTTTCACCCTCCATTAGAAACCCCTGCACGCTGGCACCACGGTTTCCTGCTTGAATCCCGGCAGGCCTGGGAAAGGCTGCATTAACAAGCTCAGTGAAGGCACTAAATGAGTTTTGGACCACAAGCTCCATGCACAAAATGCAGCCCCGTCCATCTTCCTCACCCTCCCTGGCAATTGTACTAGTGCCCAGCAGCACTCCATGGCTGGAGTGGGGCAGGATGGGCAGAGGGAGGCTCCGTGCTCACCCTGCTCCGTCCTGTGCTGTAAAAATAAACAA
Organism: Rhinopomastus cyanomelas; assembly: GCA_013400115.1. Taxonomy (NCBI): domain Eukaryota; kingdom Metazoa; phylum Chordata; class Aves; order Bucerotiformes; family Rhinopomastidae; genus Rhinopomastus; species Rhinopomastus cyanomelas. Next base: position 29,086 of record VXBP01007754.1, on the reverse strand, counting down.
ACACATTGGGGAGGGGGAACCCTCCAAAACCATTGCTCACTTGTTTTGCTGGCCTATCGCACATCTAAACACAATATTTTCTCATTCTTGGGCCTGTATCAATTTCTGACAGTACAATCAGAGGCCAGCGCCTGGAGCGCATTGTCTCGAGGAGCTTTCCAAGGAAATCGAGAGTTTGGTCAGCAGTTGTAAATATCCTCCCATAATTGAGTTTGTTTGTTCTGCAGCGTGCTCCGGCGTCGCGGGCTGTGGGACACCCTGGCACCAGGTTACTGGTGGGAAAGATCCACTGTTCAGATAAGGATGGGAATAAACTCCACCCACAGAAATGCCACAGAAAAACCCCTGATTTACCCATTAATTGCTTTAAGGGGTGGTGAGGGTGAGGACAATGGGGTATTGACAGTGACATGCCTCGTTGGCAGGAAAAGGGCCTTCCCCTTGCTCTGAGGCTTTAATGCTCTTGTTCTTAAAATTATTAAATGGTTGCAAATCCTACTGGCTCAGAGATGCAAAATCAAAGACAAGTAATCAGCAGAGAAACTGCATGTTGGAGAGGCCTTTCCTGCCGGGGATGAAGCTAAAGCTCAGCACAGCAGGTTGGGGGTCCTCTTGTGACAGAGTTTGTCACAAGAGATTTGTTAGGGGTTTTTTGTGACCTCATTTGTAGTTCACAGTGGAGGTGGTGTTCCATGTCCTGAACACACACAAAGAAACCTACTTGTGGAAGAAAAGCCATGTACAAACCCAGCCACTTTCTTCACACAAAATCTAGCAGAAACTGGGTTTCAGACTGCAAGGGCTGTGGTGAGTGGGGCTGGCTGTTCTGTGCTGGGGTGGTAGGGAAGCGAAGGAGCAGGCAGGGAACTCAACTCTGTGGAGACAGTAACTACTGGGACTCAAATGAGAATGATGGCTAAAAAACATGGCTTGGAATTCTTCAGTCTTTTAAGAGAGGTGGTCCTGGGTCACAGAGCTTTCACTGCTGGTCTGTGGTCTCATGAGAAGCTGATGAGATGCCGTATGTTGTCTGCCCACACAGATGCTGGTAAACTGAGGCATGGCTCATCGTTGAGCCTTCTTCAAAGATGACAAAGATCCCAAAGGACCAAAAACCTCACAATGGCTAGGCCTTTGGACTGAAGTGATACTCAGCCAGTTAGGGCTCTATTGCCAACCCTTCCTCCCAGGGCATTTCCTGCACCTGTCAGCAGCTGGGCAGCCAGTCCCAGGGCTCTGCCTGCACCACAGGTACCTGGCAGCACCTCCTGCTCATGCTGGCAGAGTGGGACTGCTTTGTGTGAGGGAGAAAAGGGACCATTTTCTGTGCCATTTGTCTTCATGTGCTGCTAAAAGATGTGAGCACTGTTGGGAAGGGTATGATGGAGGCTGCCGCCAGAAAGAAGCCACCTGATGCTTCACGGAGCTGACCTCCATCAGGAGGTTTTCTTCTCAGCAGGCTCCTCCATCAAGGGTTTTCTTCTCAAAGCCCAGTGTAAACAGTCTGCATTCTGATTAATACACCAATAAATCAAACCCAGCATCACTGGACTTACTGGGGGGGACTAAACACAACAGATAAGAGATACCCCTGGGACTCCTGAGATGATTAGCTGCCTGCTGCTAGTGCTGTTCCGACATCTCGGAATCTCCTGCTCGCTCAGGGCCACTTAGGGTGTTCATACTCCCACGGGCAGAGTTTCAGGGCTTGTCTTTAAGTCTGAAATGGCTTTTAACAAGAATGTCTGTCTCTGTTTCACTCTGTCAAGCAGATGAAAACCTTTTCAATGATACGGGAGTGGCTGTTGCAGGCAGCGGGTATCAGGCACCAGTTCTGCAGCAAGTCACTCTCCAGACATGTTTACCTGCTGGAACTGGATTTCAGTACACATTCCCTTGCTAACAAGTCAGAGGTCTGAGTGTGTTCCCTATTGCACACCATGAATCTAGAAAGCACAGCAGGTCCTGCTCACTTCTAAATTAGCTTACGCTGTGAAAGTCAGTGGAGTTGTTCCAACTGTGCACTGACATAATTGAGAGCAGAATAGGGCCCAGCAGCCTGGCCAGCAGCAGCTGAGTCTGGGCAGCGACTGATCCAAAGAGACCATGAACAAGTGGTTCATTGCTGGCTGCAGGCTGCCAGGACAGCTGTAATTGTTGTTTCTCCATAAGGTGATTAGAAGATGCTTCGGTCCAGCAGTTTCCTTAAAGACCTCACCAAAGGCTTCAGTACAATGTTGTGTTCATCTGCAAATGGCTCAGTCCCAAAACACTGATGGGTACTTGTGAGAGTGGAGTTGTGGCAAGCCATTGCAGTGGGCAAGACTGGCTGGTGGGCTTGTGGTGCCATTGAGTACTGGGAGCAGTGACCAACGTGCCTTGGCTCACTGTGCAAAGGTACAAAAGGCCTGAGCTCTTGAAACACACAGCAGCCAAAGGGGTGTGCAGAGCTGTAGGGCTGAAGCCTGCTCCGCTCCCTTTATCGCTGATGGGAATCGCTCACAAACAGCGGGAAATAAATGAGGCTGTAGATCTGATATCGTGGTGCTGAGTGCTGTGCAGACAGCAGATATCCGAGGTTTGTGGGGACGAGGGGCTGGGCACGCCGTGTATCTTTTAAATGCCTGTGTGCAAGGGCTCTATTGTTTGCGTGTTGTGCAGAGGCTGCTCCCTTGAGGATATCCTGTCTGTGCCAGTCTGCCCCAAGGCTGCAGAGGGGCTGGGGAGTCCATGTCAAAAGATTTAAGTAATGTCTTGTAAAAGCAGGGACTTATCTACAGAGGTGAAGCGGGCAAGGAAAGCCCGGGATTTGGCCCCTCTTGCTGGGTTCGTAATGCTGTGCCCACAGTCCTGCTCCTCAGGGCACCCGTGCAGGCTGCTGGCCACACACAGTGCCTGTGTACATGTAAAATCTTGTCTCGGTATTGGTACTATTGGCACTGCCTCCCATGGGGATCACAGCCACAAAGGGGAGCACCCAGCTGGAGCAGCATGAATGAGCCCCAGCCAGAGGTCTCCGTGTGTTGTGGTGCCATTTGGGAAAAGCTCTGGGAAAAGCCATCTATTCCAATGAACCTGTCCTGCCTGAGGACCTGTGTGACAGCCCAGCTCTGACCTATGTAGCCTGCCCTGCTGAATATGGGAAAAAGTGCCAACCAAAAACCAACATGCTGACTGGTTTTGTACGTGGAATTCACCAAAGGCAGGGCAGTTGTGCTCCTGCAGACCTCTTTCAGCAGTGGTTTCAAGGATGAGCTCTGTTGTAAGCCAGCGTGGTCCTTGGAGGAGAGACACAAGGGGGAACTTCTTTACTGTAAGGGTCACAGAGCACTGGAACAGACTCCCCAGGGAGGTCGTGGAGTCTCCTTCTCTGGGGACTTTCAAGGCCTGCCTGGATGTGTTCCTCTGTGATCTGTGTTAGATAGTTTTGTCCTGCTCCGGCAGGGGGTTGGACTCGATGATCTCTTGGGTCCCTTCCAACCCCTAACATCCTATGATCCTATGATCCTATGATCCTTGAAGAGCCGCCTTCAGAAAGAGCAGCTGGTGAGGCTTCAGGCAGTTTGGGCTCCTTGCTCATCCTGTAACTGTTCCCTTGGATGCTGGTGCTACCCCTTGCACCAGCAGAGCTGTGCGTGTGGGGGTGGGGTGTTCCCAGTTTGGAGGGGATGGTTGAGAGGTTGGGATGAGGTGGGAACAGGCCCTGTGAGGGTGGCAGCAGCTGGTCTGTTCCCATCGACTCTCTGTAAACACATGCAGACAGTTCTCATGCATCTTTTTCCAGTGAAAAGTACAGATTTGAGTGACATCAGGATGTTTTCTGAGCCTATGTTGTGTTTGCTGAAGCTTTTGTTTGTGTTTTTAGGTTTTCTTCAAGGATAGTTCAATGTCCTTTCTAACATTCTCAGAACTAAGGTGGTGCCCCATTTCAGGACAGGGTAGTGGAAATAGCTTCAGCACTTCCTCCAACAGAGGAAAAAAAAAAAGAAAAAAGAAGGAAAAACACTTAAAGCCCCCAAATTTGAAATAAAACATTTGGATTTGTTGAGACATTTTTTGTAATCAATCCAAAACAAAATTTCAGTCTTGCTGCCTCCCAACTGCAGATGCTGCAGCCTGCACTGACATGTGCTGGGACAGAGCTGACTGCTGCCACTGGTCTCCAGCAATGCCCCCAGCAGAGTGGAGGTGAGAGATGAGCCCCTGCATTTGCAGTTAAAGCACCATTTTGTGAGTGAGGCCACTGGGACAGGGCAGTGCCAGCCACTCCATACTGACCAGGAATGGGGGAGCCACAGACAGCAGTGATTTAGGCTGAACTCAAGGGTGACAACTGAAGGAACTTCTTCCCAGTGACAGTGACAGAGCACTGGAACAGACTGCCCAGAGGGGTTGTGGAGTCTCCTTCTCTGGAGACATTTAAAACCCACCTGTATGTGTTCCCGTGGGACTTGGTCTAGGTGATCATGCTCTGGCAGGGTCATTGGACTAGATGACCTTTTGAGGTCCCTTCCAACCCCTAATGTTCTGTGATTCTGTGATCTGAACCTTCCCTTGCTCTCCCTGTCTAGCTGGTCATCATTAAACTCCCCTGACCTTAGTTTGCTCTTAGCTGGATGCTGGTTCCTGAGCAACATCAGTGCAATTGGAGAGGATTTGTTGTATTAACCATTATAAATCACAGCCCCGAGCTGAACCGTCTCACCAAAACTTTCCTCACGGCTCTGTTCTCTCCCACCCAGAAAAACAGATGGTCACCATCCTCCCCTGCTTCTGCACTAAAGCCCCATGAATTACACAGGGGTTGTGGGGTGTGTGTGTGTGTCAGGCTTGCTCAGCCTTCAGATTTTACAGGAGTCATCGAGATTACGCTTTCGGTGCCAGGGAATAGAAGCAGTTATTTGCTGCTGCTGCTACTTGGCAAGTGTGAGAGGGGAAGGGGCATGCAGGCCAGCGCCACGATCCTCCCTTTGGGCTGCACCAGTAAGGAGATGGCTTCTGCGGAAGTTTTAAAAGAAATAACTTGTTTCAGCACTTCATTTGGCTACAAGTCCCTCTGGAACTGGCTTCAGTCTGGCTTTTGATGAGCTGTGAAGACTCGAGCTCTTCTGCGCCCAGGCTCTGTATTTACCAGAAATCCAGCTCTTTTTTGCTGTAGGTTTCCATGAGAAAACTAAAGACATGAGCAAGGCAAGATTTTAAATTCCCCATTGAGATGGTGCTGAGCTGGAGATCCCATGGGACACCATCCTGCAGATGGGCCGCTGCTGTGTGCTCTGCTCTGAGGTGCAACACGACATCTGGGGGTCATCTCCTTCCATCCACAGGGACGGGGTAGCTCAGGTCTTTGACTTTGGTGGATGGATTACGATGAGGTTGCTGCAAATGCTGATTCATTTGGCAGCTGGACACAGCCCATGAGTCACCATGAATCACATCCACTGCATCTTGGGGTGCATCACTGCGCTTGAAGTCTTTGATATGAGCTATGTGTGTGACTCCTTGGAAACAGCTTCCCTTAATTAAACCAAAGGAAAAGTATCACTGTAGTTCAGAGCCCAAATCAGCAGGAAAAGCCAGCTCCAAACACGACCATTTAAACGCATTCCCGGCAGGACACACTGAGCTCTGGCTCATGCATCCAAGAGATCCCAAGTGGCACCAAGTGTTGCAAATGACACGGTAAAGCCAGTCACAAAAATTACCCAAGATAGCTTAGAGATGACCAGAGACAAGTAGCCAAGCTCAGCTGTCCCTCGTGCAGCAGTTCTGCAGGACTGCCACACGCTATGGAGATGTGACAGGGGAGGATGACTTGGTACCTGTTTTCTGCTCCAGAGGCCATCAAAAACATTCACCAACTTCTCAGTGCTTTCAGTTGACTCTTGCAAAGCTTGCAGGCAAGTAAATACCCTGCTGGACTAATTCAGCAGAGCACTTAAGCACATACTTGAATCTGGACAGCTTTTAAAGTGCCTTTAAGAGTGGGAGCCAAGACAACCAGAGAACAGAGCAAATCATTCCTCCCTGGCCTAAACTCAGCAGTGACTTTGGCTTGCCCAATACAGCAGCCATCTTCAAATCCTGTTTCTTCCCCTCTCTCCTGTGTGAGCCACTTTGCTCACTCCACAGCCACCAGACTCACTGCAGTTGTCACCTCCACACTGGTGTTGGCAGCACCTTCCTGCCAGCCTGGCCCCAAAGTTGTGCTGTCACTGCTCACTGTCCCCAAACACCTGCTTTTACCCCAGGAGCAACCCTGCTTTTATCCACACCATTGACCTATTCTTCCTTTTTTTTTCTGATGGCTTGAGGGTGTTTTTCACACAAGCAGGGCTGGAAATGCCACAGGCAGCACTTTTGCTTGGGTTGGGCCAGGGTCTGCACATCTCGTGCGAGAGCCCAGTTAGACCTTTGTGCTGCATGATGTGCCTGGTACTGCAACCCCACAAGGAAGCCCAGATTATTCTTTGTGCTTCCCACTTTTCTTTGAGTTTTGATAACCCTGTTATCACTTCTTTGTTCCATATTTTCTTAGTTTATTCCTCTGGTTTAACCCCAGCTAGAGTGGGAGAGCTGGCTGAAGCCTTTAGGCAATGCCTGTGCCCTGGGCAAGCACCAGGGCTGCCAAGTGTTTCTCCTACATGTGCAGGTGCTCATGAGGATGGGAAAGACAGAGTTAGACTTCCCATCTCAACAAGAAGATGACAAGTACATTTTTGCCTTGGATATTGTATTATCAGTTATTGCTTTCACTAGTAAGTGTCTCAACATTTTCCTCTCAGGCAGAATGTTTTTCACTTGGTGATTTGGGGGTTGGGTGGTGGTTTATTTTGCACAGCAGCTGTTAGGAGGGAGAAAAGGCTGTAAACCCAGACTGACAGTGCTCTGTGCCCAGGTGTGACAGTAGAAAAATATAGGACTGTGCTTTCTGCTTTGTTGTCTCCACTTTCCTTCACCTGAGGCAACTTCCTTTTGCAGTTCAGTTAAGCCATGCAGGGAGACTGCTGCTGCAAGATGAGCTGTGCATGAACCAGGATCAGAGCATCTCTGATCTGGACACTCACTACTAAAGGTTATTGTTTTCAGTGGTCTGTTGACCAAGGGAAAAATGTGCACAAGCTAGGAAAAGCTAACTGCCTCCAAACAACCCACGCTGGGTGATAAATGATTTTATCCAACCCACTTTGCCACACCATGCCACAGCTGAATTTTAAGAAGAGCTTCTCAAGGCCAGAGCCTTTCTCTCACTGAGTGATCTTGCTCAGGAAGGGAAGCCAGAATTCCCTTTTAGCTGCTTGTCCTCAGGGTATAAATCCATACACAGCAAACACCTACGAGTCACATCAGTCCTTCAGTCCTCACTGGAGTGAAGGGCTGTAGGAAGGCAGGAGATGGGAAAGTCTGACTGGTCCAGGGCCCAGACACCTTTCAGCGCAGCTCTGGCCCTCAGGGGTAGGCTGGGATTGGGAGCTGAAGGGAGGGTTTTGTGAGGTGACTGTGAAGAAGCTGCGTGCCCCATGGCAGCTTTGGTGTGTGACCTGATGAACATAGCCAGTCTTTCATCACTCCTGTCACGACAAATGTGCAAACAAAAAAGACCCCACAATATAAAGAAAAGTGTTTGGTGAGCAAGAGAAATGGAACAAGGGAGTGTCAGTAAGTAAAGGAAAACAAAACCAAGTGGGCTTAAGGGACACCAGAAAAACAACCCTCTGCATTCTTCTTACCAGAGAGGCAGACACATCATAAGGGACTGAGGCATGTAATTCCTGCCAGAGCTGGGGTGGGATGTGTGGCTGTCTCCTGGCTGGCTGTGAAAGCCACTTCCAATATGTATGTCTGGAGGATGTGTAAATTATGGCAGGGAAGACAGCCCAGTTGAGTCTGCAGCACCGATTTCCCACTCTGCTAGAATCGTTCGGTTGCCACTAGTAAAATGCTCTTTAACTGTTGATGTTCATACTGTATTAACCATGGAACCAAGAACTCAGAGTGGCCCCTCTTGTCCACCTTGGGCTGAGAGGGGACCCATCTGTTGTTTTTATCGGACTTCAACTACATTAACATCTTGACGGCAGGATTTAAGATTTCCTGATAATGAAAGTGTGGTGGTGTTAATGGGCTGGTGATCAGGAGAGGGGTTTGGGCAGGGAGCATTGCGGCAGCAGCTATGCAGGTCTGGGACACTGCACACACCCCACAGCAAGCCCTGAGCAGCTCAGCTGCAAACCCATAGGCACAGCATTTGCTTTCTGCAGTGTGGTTTGAGTGGCTGTGCCACTCCAGATCCTTTGTGCAGCTTCTGAGAAGGAAATGCCAGCCTGGTGGTGCCATGGGGCTGTTGCTGCTGACGCAGGCAGTGCTGCAATGGCATTGCTGTGGTGGTGCAAAGCTCTTGCACAAACCTTCCCCAACGACTCCCACGGTGCTGCTGTGTCTCCTCTGGCAGAGAGAAAGGAGCTTGGGTTTCTGCATCAAAACACAGTGCCTCTGCTCAGCTGAGTTGTCCCATGCCCACACTTTGCCCCATGGTTCCTGAGCAGAGGAGGGTTTGTCCTTCATGTGCATCTCCTCATCCTTTGGCTGTGCTTGGCAGTAGGGAGTTTTTCCTCTCCTCTCCTCTCCCTCTCCCTCTCCCTCTCCCTCTCCTTTCCCTTTCCCAGTGATGGGGCTGAGAGGCAGCTGTGACCTTCAGGAACATCATGAGCACTGTTAGCCTTGCCTAACCATACTGGTTTGGGTTGTGGCAAGGTGTGTGCTTGAGACAGGACAGCTGTGCTAGTCCAGCTCCACACATGGCTGCTCTTACTTGGGAACAGGAGAACCCTGGCTGCACTTTGATTCAAACCTGTGTTTGCAGGGTCAACAGCAAAGAGAAACATGATCAGGTGTGAGGTTGCTGCACCAACAGCCACTGTCATCTGCCCAGGGACAAAAGCAAACTCTTTGGCCACAGAAAACACGGTTCTATATGTGTGTGTGGAATGACTGCAGATAGAACCACGGGGTTTTATTTTTTAATGTTTCCAGAGGGTTTTACTGTCCATTCTGTTGCAAAGTGCTGGTGCTGCAAGTTCAGTCTTTCCCAGGTTAGAAGGACTTAGGGCCTTGCGCAGGCTCCCATATGCTCCGTCTCTGTTTGTGGTCGGTGAGTTCAGCATTTTTGGTGCATGTGTTTCAAGGAGTGATTCACTCATTTTTGCTTAGGGTGAGCTCAGTTTCAGCTAGGAGCAGGCCAAGGAGGATATGGGTTTGGTTTTGAAAAACCTCATCAGTGACTTTCAGTTTGCTAATCCAAACTCAGAACTAAAGGGTGGCTTGGGTCCAGCTTCCACTTTGTCTGAAATGAAGTGGTAGAAAATCAAAGCCAAAGTCTGGGAACACGGATCTCCTTTTACCCCTCTCCTGCTCCATTATTTTTTCTTCTCTTTGGAAAAAGAACTGGCAGGAGACTTTCTAAATGAGCATCAAGTACCAGAGAACTCTGGATGGCATCTGTTTTGATGACGTGCTTTTTTCCTCACTGAGACTTATTCCCAGCTGGTGTCACTTCTTGCAGAGGTCAGTGACTCTCTGCTTGGAGGTTTAATTGCTGGGGGAGTCCCAGTGTGAAGCAGATTTGCCTCTGGAAGAACACGGGGATGGTGAGACTCTGGTGCCAACACTAGTGTGTCTACACCCAAGGAAGACCCTGGGTTGTCCCAGGGTACGTGGATGAGCCCTCGACGCCCCAGCCACTCAAAAGCCAAACACCAATTTCAGGTTCTCTAGCTCTTTTTCTGCTCCTTCTGACACAGGCTCACCTTTCCTGGCTGGGTCAGGGCTATCGATGGGAGTGGTGCAGCGGAGAGCTGTGATTTCAGCCCTGCTCAGTGGCAGGGGGACCCTTTACACTCCCACACAGGCAGGCAGCACGCGGCAAAGTCCTTTAGCCCATTTGTCCCCCGTCTCTCCTGAGCACCCCCTGCATAAGCAGAGCAGAGCTGTCTGCACATCACCCATGGCAGGGAGCAGCTCCAGCAAAAGAGTTCGTGTCAAAGGACTCTATTTCCACTTCAGCATTTCAGATTTCCGAGAGCCTCCAGAGCGCAGGACTGCGGTGTCTGTGTGCGAGCGTGAATTGCACATCTGGTAGAGGTTAGGGTCAGATGTAGGAATGGGGGAGCACAGCGCGTTTCATTAAAACACTCGATCTGTGACGTCAGTCGAACTGATCGAGCCCTTCTGCGCTGCAGTTAGGGAGCCATTAACTTTATCCAGTGCTGAATGTTTATATGGAAAATATGAGTCCAGGAAGTTCCTCCTGATTGTGATATTAGGGCTGTCAAAGGAGCTCGCTCTTCCCCTTCTCTTTACTTTTAATACCTCAGTGCTGCTTTTCCACCTCATTACCGTAACACCAGCCTCTTCTCTGACCCTGCGGGTTGCCACTTGCCATCTTCTTGCTGGCCGAGCTGCTGATGCTGCCTTCTGCTTCTCATGGAGCTGGATGTGATCAGGAGCCTGCAGAGCCACCCTCAGTTGTCCCGCTTTGCAGGGAGTTGTGCGAGGCGGCTTCCTACCACACGTGCACAGACTGGCCACAGGCCAAGGTACACTGGGAAGAATTAAGATTAGGTTTAGGACAGTAATAAAAAATAACTTCCATGGGAACAGAATTTCTTCTCTTGCCGTTGTTTAAAAATCAAAACAGCATGTCTGCACAGACAGAAAATCTCAGGGGAACAAAGTGTGACACCCCAGTATGCTCACAGAGCACTCATGGTTTGGGGGTTTCTGCATAAAATGCTAACAGCTTTAGGTTTGTCTCCAGTAATTTGGATTCTTTCAAAACATTGTTCACTGCTGTGCTCCAGAAAACAACAACAAAATCCCCAAGTTGCTATTGAGCTACTTGATTACAGCGTCTGGTTCTTGGAAATGTGACCAGCAGTAAAACTGGAAGCATCTGTTGTGTGCCCAAGAAAACCTCCCCCCTCACCATCTCTTCCTTGATGCCCTACAGCCCAGACCAGCTATGGGGACGGTTGCCCCACTGGGACATGCAACTGTATTTCACTTGTGGCTGCTCATGATTTACCTCCTTAATTACTATGATAGAACCAGGGCCGGGTGGTACCTCCTGAAAGACAGATGGAAATTCATGCTGGCACCCCCCTAGACCCAGGCATCTCTCTTTGAGGATAGTGTGCCGTGGATCTTCCTCTTTTGGACTGTATCATGCAGGTCCTCTTCCAAGACCAGTGGCCTGAGCATGCTCAGGACATCAAGGCTGGGAAATGCTGGGGCAGACACCTGCCTTCTGACCATCTTCAGCAGGACAGAAGGGATTACATCACCCACTGGGTGTATGTTTTGACTGGCTGTGATTTGCTCACAGCTACACATTATGCACCTTGGTCCCAAAGAGTCAAACCAGATAAGCTCCTTTGGGCATGTTCCCAAATATCTGTGAGAGCTCTGCAGCTGTCTGGGGTGGGACCACCCATTGAGGACAGTGCAAGATGGGCCTGTCTCTGTTTTCCCACAGAGCAGGGACCTGCTCCATCTTCCAAGAAAAACAGAACTAGGGAAGAAGCATCTCCTTCCCTTTTACAGGGTATGCACTGAGCAAAGACAAAGATGAAGGAGGAGAGTAAGGGCTGGAACTGGGAACAGGTGAACTTTTCCCTCCTCCTCCTGTTCTTATTCAGGTGGCTTAACAGCTCCTGGTACCCTGCATCCAGGGCATGGATTTCATCCTCGCACTGATCACATGTGAAGTTTGTGGCTCTGGTTGGAACCGAGCTTCTCCGCTCTGTATCCATCCATTTGAGTTTTAATCTCCTATGTTACATTACTCTTTGTTATGTTTGTTAACCCATAAGGGGGCTCGATCCCTCGTTTTAGGATATATATTGGGAATATATCCCTTGGGTCTATATTTGTGTTGCTGAAATCCCTTCCTGAAATTCTCTTGCCTTAAAGGCATAGGTAAGTCTCACCCACCACACATACCTTGGCAACATCAGCCACGGGCCAGTTTGGTTTTGGATTTCTTGCAGAAAGGTCTCCAAAACAAGGTTTTCCTCATTGGAGGAGTGTGGGGGGTCCCTGCAGGTGGGCTTTTTTCTTTATTTCTTCTTTTTAAACTTTAAAGAGGTTTTGTTTAACTTCTGAGCAAGCCCTTTGCTTTCAGTGGCCTGATCTCAGGCACACGAACCAGCTGGGAAAACAACTGAGCTGTAAAAGCAGCAAAGACATGGCTGAAACCATGAGAAAAGTGGGTCTCTTGCCATGAAGCTGGGTGGTCCACATGGAGGCTGAGTGTTGTGCTGAGTCTTGGGAAACTTAACACACCTCTGAGCACATGTATCCTCTCTGCAGGATCAGACATCTCATTTGTTATATCCCAAGACCCTTTCCACAGGCATGTGCTGCTGCTTTAAAACTGCCCTTTGTGAACCTGAAGAGCAAGTACTGGGGGATGTCTACTAATGTCCATCTGAGCCGTGAGGAATTGTGCCTTCTTAGGAGGCTGTAGATTTGGATCCGAAAAGCACACTTTGGTGTGAATCCAGCCCAAAGTATGTCTTTGTTCAGTCAGCCTCTGATGGCAACAACTGCAGGTATTGCTACAGAGGGGGCAGGGGTGTAGCCACCATCACAAGCTCAGGTGTCACTGAGCAGAGCTTCTTATGGTGGCCTGAGCTTGTGATGGCCTTCAGCACTGCAGCACTGGATCTCTGCTCTGGTAGCTTGGCTTGGGTCACCCATGGAGCAGCATACCCCTTCCTTCTTGTCCTGTGGTCACCTTGTCTCCAACTACTCCTGGTGCCAATCAGTTGAAGCATGTGGTGGCCCAGCTATACATGTGGGAAGAACATGTCCTCCACTCTTGTTCTACAGGAACCCGACCTTTAACTCCTTACTCTTACAGACTCCTACGAGCAAGCCGTTCCCGTTGTCATTGACCATCTGTCCACGTCTGCTGTGAGGTTACTTGTGCACTGCTTTGTGGTTCAGAGCTGTGCAGTTGGGGTTGGGGTTGAGATAACCTGCTGGTTTGGGTCATTGTGGACCTCTGCATGTCTCCCTTGAAACTCTGTCAAGGGCAGAAATGCAACTGCTGTCACCTCACCACAGCTGTGAAGCTTGAGCACCCATTTAAGAGCCAAGGCACAAACCCCCTTTCTAAAAACTTGGATGTGAAGCTCTGGAGGTCACGATCCAGGGTGGGTCAGCCAGTGGGCTGTTTACAAAGCTTTACAGTGTTCAAAATAAAATTATTTCTGTCCTTGGAATCACAGCAATCAAGTGAAGCTCTCACAGGCCAGAGCCAACTGTTTGAAATCGGATATCGAATTTGCTTTGTGTTGTTTAGCACTGAGTCTCCATGCTGTCCGAGAAAAAAAACATTTCAAAGTCAGAACGATTTACCCAGCGCAAGACTATTGTTTTGCACTCCAGTTAGCCAGTCTGTCAGAATGAGAATGGAAACAACTTTTGGTTGCACTTAGTTTATTGAGGTACTGTCCAAAGCAGGACAACAGTGACACTGGAATCCAGACTTTTCTCAATCAGGAGGTTCAGCCATCAGCATGCAGATGTAGCCCCACGTTACCTGACATGTGGTCAGTGGAAGGACACCGGTGAGAAGGGCGGTGTGTACCAACCTTCCATCACACACCAGTTTTCTTTGGTTTAGTTCCATGTCTGCACTGACTCTGCACTGGGTTTGTGAAGGCTGCAGCTGCTGACTCACAGACAAAGGTGGCACATCACTGATAATTTGACGAGCATCTCTGTCCCAAGGGATAACTGATAGAGTACAACTGTGACTGAGAACTGCTGAACACTGGACAAAAGACAGGCTTGTTATCTTAATTCAAAACCAGCTGTCCCTACACAGCATGGCACTCAGCCCAAGAGCAGGAACTGTCTCATCCTCCCTTTTTGCAGGACGACATGGATGGTGCAATTACTGACTGGAGCACTTAAAGCTTAAGGTCTCAAAGTTTCCTCTTTGGCCACCTTTGCTACATGAAGATGAAGTGTGCTGCTAATCAAAAGGAGTTGCTGAGCAATTGGCTGAAAATGTTAGAACTATTCTCAGAATACCATGGGTTTCATCAGTTTTGCTTCTGATTTGTCTCCACTGAATGGCCCCCAAAACACAATGAAGTGCTTCTGGGCAGTCAATTACTTACTTGAAAGCATGAAGTGAAGTAATTTTATTAATGTTGGCCATCTGCTTGAAGATCTGGCAAACCAGGACCTTGGCAGTCGCTTGAAGACAGGAAACATGACAGTGTTTCTATACATGAGTTTCTACAACAGTAAGGTAGAAGTAAACATCAGCAAAACCAGGCAGCAGCAGCTGCAGCCACCAAGGGACCTTAAAGCCAAGGATGTACACACCTCTGCAACTCTGGCCACATGTGGTCCTGCTTTTGAACTAGTTCCACTTTATTTCCAGCTTGGACTGGCTCTTGGTCATGACACCTGTATCCTCCCAACACGTGGAAGTGTTAGTACTGTTGTTTTGAGGGGAAAGCCCCCAGAAGTATCAGCGCAGAGCTCAGCCAGGGCTGTGGCTATTCAGCAAATCTCTAATGCTCTCAGTGGTGCCAGACTGCAACACAGACCCGTACTTTGGCAGGAGTTCACACAGCCAAGCCTGTAGAGCATCACAGGGGCTTCTGTCAGCTGGGTTCAGCTCCAGGCTCGGGACAGAGCTCAGGGCAAACAAGTCCTCATTTCATACTGTGCTTGTGAACATCCCTACAGTTGCCTTCCCACCACTGGGACTCAAGGGGTTTTGGTCAGCCCAAGGATACATTTGACTGGAGTTCAGATGAATGTTCCCTCAGAGAGGTTGAAATTCGCTGAAGGAATGGAGTGAAACCAGAATGTTATGTATTAGCTGTAGCAAGATGTCTGATGAATGATATCAAAACTTAACTGAAGCTAAGCCTGCAGTGGCACGCAAAGAGCCAGAAGACAGATAGGAGCTGTGGAGGAAGCCAAACGGAACAATGCCATAATGATAAGATAGCAGCCCAGAAAGAACAATGTAGAAGCAATTAGGGCTAAATTTGCAGGAGAAAACCATGCCTGGTGCCAAGAAACAAACCTGAAGAATATGGCAGGACTGACTGACGTGTAAGCGATGGGTCCAGACAAGAGGGAGAGCCCAAGTGTCAGAAGCAAGGCTGGAAGTGGGAATTCAGAAGCCCAGACCTCATGACAACATGGGAACATGGTTCCCTCCTCATCAGAGATTAAATACTCCCAGGAAAAGTTTCTTGCTGTAGACTGGAGTCCTGCTTTTGTCCAAGGGACTTCAAAATTACAAGGTGGGTGTGGAAGAAGTAGAGACAGAAAAAAGCAAAGCCTGGTGGTAAACAGAGTGGAAGTGGGTGAGGCAGGGGAACAGGATCCAGTCCAGACTGACACATCAGTTATTTATTGCTGTTTGTATCCCAATATCTCACATCTCAAAAGGAAGGCAAATGCTTTGTCCTCGAGGGCCAGTTATCTGCACCCGAGAGCGGCTGGCAGAAGCAGGGTTCCCGTGACGAGGGACCAGTCCCTGGGTGGACGCGGCGCCAGGCTGACCTTTTGCGTTGGCCATGAGGTGCAGTGACGGGAGCAGGGAACAGGAGGTGACGGGAATGGGAGCTTGTGGTGATGTGATGGTGATGGGTTGCTATCACATTTAACCTTCCTCTGTGGGCAAATTAATTAACTAAAAGAATTCCAGGTGACTGTGAAGGAGGGAAAAGCAAACTGATTGGGTTTGAACATAGTGGGAAGAGCACAGTTCAAGGAGTCCATCTCCAGTCAGCAAAACACATGGTCATGTCACAGTATCACAGTAATGATAAGGTTGGAAAAGACCTTAAAGATCATCCAGTCCAACCTAAATCCAAATAAACCCAGTAATCCTAACATCTAACATCTAGATCATGCCACTCAGCACCTCATCCAGCCTAACCATGAACACCTCCAGGGACAGCGACTCAACCTCCTCTGTGAGCAGCCCATTCCAAAACTGGATCACTCTTTCAGTGAAAAATCTTTTTCTAATGTCAAGTCTAAATCTCCCCTGATGGAGCTTAAGACTATGACCTCTTGTTCTGCCTCCAGTGGCCAGGGAGAAAAGATCAACCCCTGCCTGACTACATCCACCTTTTAGATAGTTATAGACAGCGATAAGGTCACCCCTGAGCCTCCTCTTTTCCAGGCTAAACAAACCCAGTTCCCTCAGCTTCTCCTTATAGGGCTTATCCTCCAGCCCTTTTACCATTCGAGTTGCCCTTCTCTGGACCCATTCCAGCACCTCGACATCCCTCTTAAGTTGAGGGGCCCAGAACTGAATACAATACTCCAGGTGTGGTCTAACCCCTGCCGAATACAGGGGAAGGATAACCTCCCTTGACCTGCTGGCCTTGCCATTCTTGATGCAGGTCAGGATGTCATTGGCCCTCTTGGCCGCCTGGGCACACTGCTGACTCATATTAAGTTTACTGTCCACCAGTGCCCCCAGGTCTCTCTCTACCTGACAACTCTCTAAGAACTCCACTCCCAGCCTATAGTTCGGCCTGGGATTGTTATAACCAAAATGCAGAACGCGACACTTAGACTTGTTAAAACTCATCCTATTGGAGTCTGTCCATCTCTCTGTCTTAGCTGTGGGCATCAAGTAAGTCCTGCAGCCTTGGCCAAGGATTAAGTACAAGCCTTTTTTGTTTTTCTGGATTAAACCAATGCTTTACAAACTTTGCAAACTTGAAAACAGGGACAGCAAAGTCACTCTTGCACCATTTTTCATACTTGTTCCCAGAGGCTTATTGGCAAAACTGGACTCTGTGTACTTGTACAAAAGAAATGCAGGGCATAGTGATTTGAACAGAGAGCAATACATGATAAAAATCTGTTTATACCACAACATCTCCAGCCAAATGATTGACGTGTATGTTTCTGTCCTTCCACTGATATAACTTTTCAATTTCCTGTTGATGTCTAAGCTTGATTTATTTTTCTATTTATTTGGGTTTTACAAAGAGCACTAAAGAGCTTGGCACTTGGGCCTTTTTTAGTCCTTTCAGCCCTCTTAGTTCTGCATCACTTCATTGTTTCTGCGAACAATGAAAAAGAGAGATGGCAAGAACAGCTGGGAACAGCTGGTTTGTTCACCAGGTGTCTTACTGGTATCAAGTATCCTCATTTGAGCAAGGCCTGCATTCCCTGAAAAACCCTAACAAAGCCAAATTCACAGGTCACTTCATTTGCTGCCTTCACACATGATGCAGAGATCTTAGCAAGGAGCCTGAACAATCTAAGCAAACAACAAAAGGTGCTACAGGGAACATCAGGGTATGTCCTTTCCATTTGCACCCCAGCAAACTGACCAAAGAGCTCTGCAAGTCCTTCCTAGGCAGATTTTGCCAAGTTGTTTCTGAGAACCCTTCCCCTTCTCATCATCCAACTTCCCTCTGTCATCTTCACCTAACACCATGTTCACAGAGCAATGATCAGGAGTCACACCTGGAGACCACTGGTTTTGCAGACTTCAGCAGTGGCTGCTTGTGACTGTGGTGACTCTTCCATTTCATTCTTCCTGCAAACCCTCACTCTCAGGCAAACAGCTCATCAAAATCCTCTGGTTCCTTGAAAAGTAGCTGCATGTTCCCTGTTGTCCCAGGGTAGCAGAGTCTTGAAGGCAAATCAAGAAGAAGCAGATTCAATTCATAAACACAAGTGAATCACTGCCCACAGATTTGTAACTTGATCGCAGCCACACTGCAGCATGTCCCAGGAACAGGGATGTGTTCCTTACATCCTGCCCCGCGGAGGTTTCTTCAAGGCAAATGGAGAGGCAAACTCACATGAACCACTTTGAGGAAGGGCATACAGCTTTTGTGCAGACCTGGGAACTGTGCTGCAGTTCTGTCTGCAATGGCAGAGATTAGTGTGCAGTACTGCCACAGGTTTGAGGAGGAGCCCCTGACTCCAGCCTGTGGTCCAGAGTTTCTTCCATAGCACCAAACTTTTCTGGGAGGTCACTTAAGGGTGCCAGCTCCCATTTTCCTCTTCCAGACTGTATCTGCTCTGGTGACCAGCATACCCCCACCTCTTGCTGTACCAAGACCAGCTCACTGACATGCTGTTCTGGTCACACCAAGCCACATCAGCCAAATCCTGATTTACTGGGAATGAGAAGGGAAAGAATACAGCCCTCAGTCTTCATTAGCAATGAAGAAACAAGAACCCGTAGTGCTCTAAACCAAGAAGCTATAGCTCTCACTTCGCGCTATCTCCTATCAAGTGCTTTACTGCATACAATAATAGTTGTCTTTCTGGCAGCCAGTGTAGTTCATAGCCCAAATTCAGCTAACACATGCCTGAGCTGAACACTGTGTGTGCCTAAACCCATCCCAGTTCCACAAAGCACAGCAGCATCTACTTCAATGCCAGGGAAAGAAGGGAGGTGCATCCTTAAAGACCTGGCTACAGTTGTGTGCAGCATCAAGTCAAAGCAGTGGAAAAAATGGGGTAGTTTACATGGTGCAGTTCTGAGTCTGATGGGATAAGCAAAGGGAGATTCATTCATTTGGTGCAACTAAGTCTGTATCACTTTGATTTTACTTCTGCACTATCTTGATTAGCTCTAGTGGAAGAAACGTTACAGGACAGAGGATAAACCAAGAGAGCAGCCCAACCCCAGAAGAATCAAGAACCAATCTGGGGCTGCTTCACCCTTGCATGACTCATTCCAGGAGACTAATTCAGTATTTTCTTCCTCCTGTTTTGATGTTATTTCACCATTAATGATGAAAAGGCATTTCTATTTGCAGCTGCTTCTCAGGCAGCTGAAGACAAGCGGACCGACTACTTCACAGCACATCAGACTAGATTTGCCGCAGTTTGAGGTAGTTTCACTTGTAGAATTACAGACGAAGTGTCTCTTGGCTGGTTAGATACCAAAATTCTCACATGCTGCCTTGGCTCT
Organism: Rhinopomastus cyanomelas; assembly: GCA_013400115.1. NCBI lineage: Eukaryota > Metazoa > Chordata > Aves > Bucerotiformes > Rhinopomastidae > Rhinopomastus > Rhinopomastus cyanomelas. The sequence continues at coordinate 10,086 of VXBP01007754.1, read as the reverse complement.
CACTGCAGGGTTAGCTAGAGATGAAAAACAAAGCACATTCCTTTTCTTATGGTATTAATCCTCTATAGGCTCTCACCCCATAGAGTGGCACTGACTAATATGCACCCATAGTGTTGGTACCAGCTCAGTTATGTTGATAAAGCTATAGAGGTTTATCCCACTAAAGTTTCAGGACAAAAAGAAGTTTTGGATTTCACTTTTCATGTCAAATCTGTTTTCTCAGTTATCAAAGAAGTAAATTCAGTTTTAAACTCTTTTATATGAACATTGAGACAGTGAGTCTCCCTCACTGGAGATATTCAAGACCCGACTGGATAAGTTCCTGTGTGACTTGGTCTAGGTGATCCTGCTGTTGCAGGGGGATTGGACTAGATGATCTTTCGAGGTCCCTCCCAATTCGTAATGATTCTAACATCCAGCATCATTTGAATGGATCTTTCTGGGGATCATGATCTGTCTGTCTGTCACATCTGTGAACCCACCAGCTACAGCTGAGATCTCTAACCCTTCAGCCCCTTTGCCATCCATCACCCTGGACTCACCACACTCCCCTATAAGAAATTAATTTATTTGCTTGCAGAAAAGAGATCCAAAGCAAATGTCACAGGATAGAATCAGATCCTTTTGGGGCTTGACTTCTGCAGCATCAAATAGAGCCAGCCCTGGTGCCAGCAGAACCTTCCACGAGGGAACTCAGGTAAACACCAGCATCTCAATTCTGATTCCATCTCATCTGGGCCATGGGTTTGAGTGAGACACTGCACCTGAAGCCCTGATACAAAGAAAAAGCTAGCAGGAATATAAGTGGTCAGCATCTGCCACCTCATGGCAACTGGTTTTATTTTGTTGACCCGCTCCAGCTGAGGCCTTTCTAGTAGGTTGTTTTGCAGGAGATGAAAATAGGATTTCAGACAATAGGTTGTGCTGCTTGGTACAAGGGGCTGTGGGCAAGAAGTGCTTTCATGAACTTGGCAGTGATGGTGTCTAAGTCTGCAGGGAAAGGAGCATGAACAATGCTTAACGTGGTAAGACTTTGCTCTGTCTTTGCTTTGTGCTTCTTTTTATCAGCAAGATTCGGGATGTGTTTCACTTCAAGTGCCAGCTGTCTCCTTCTCCCCTGCAGGACTATTCATGGACTCAAAGTCAGACATTTCACTGACAACTGTAACAGTGGGTTTAGAGTTCCAGGACAGAACAGCAATGCAAATAGTTTAGTAGACTAGTTCTGCATCATGATGACTGTTTATACTTTTTTCCCCTCTGAATTTCTAGTCCTTTCCCAAAAGCAGCGCTTCAATAGCTGCTGTCTAGTGCTGTAGAGACGAAACAGGTAACTACTGCACCTCTGGAGCAGGAAATGGTTTAACCACTGCACTCACTTCCTGAGAAAAAGCATCATGTGAACCCTCAGCAGTGACAGTGGAAACTCCTTTCTCTGCGCAGATGTCGACAAAGGGGTGACACCATTGACTAAAAGAGCTTAAGAGTGCTCCTTCCTAAGGAGCGGTTCTGTGTCTTGCACCGAGGAGTTTGCTTGAAATCCGGGGTCTGGGCGATGCCCGTGATCTTCCAGTGCCACCTCCTGGGCATGGGCGCTGCGGCAGCTCATCAGGTCCCTCCATCGGGAGAGCAACAGCTCCTTCGTGTGGTCGGCTTGTGCCGGGTGTGACCTGCTCTGCTTGTGCCGGGTGTGACCTGCTCTGCTTGTACCTACACCCGCAGCTGGAGGATTCCAGAAGGAAAGCACAGGGGCTGTTACGTTACACAACGGGCTGAGTGTTGTTGCTGTGACTTCAGGTGTGTGATGATGCCCTGGTGTTCTGCTGGGTGCTGCTGGGCTCCCCTCTGTCCCCACTCCAATCACAAGATATGTTTAGTGGCACTAATCAGTTCGAGCCCTGAAGGCCTCAAATAAATTGTGCTTCAATTTATCACACTTCTTCCATTTCAAAGTCAAGCAGGGAATAGGGCCGAGCTGGGTGAGCAGCCCCTTGAAACATGGGGAGGTGGTGGTGTCCCAGCTCACTTACACCCTGGTAGAGCTTGTCCTACAGGAAGGCAAGACCCCAAAAGCCATAAGCTAAATGTGTGGCCCTGTACACACACCAAACACTGTTTAAATAGGCATCTGCTGCACCCCAAGGAGGAGCTCTGTGGCTGTGTTTCCATCACTGGTGTGAGCACACGATGTGCAAGCAAATCTGATTCCACTGGATGTGCCTGTCTTCACCTTTGCTGTCCTGAGCGTAGGGACAAAGCAGGACAAGGCAGGTCTGTGCTTTCCGATACCCTGTCTCGGTCTGATCCTTGTTCTGTTTGCAATACGCAGGGATTGCTGTCATCTGTATTCCCTTCTTTCACACTGCACCAGGGTTGAAGAGATTTCTTTCCTCGGGGCTATTTTTAGCGATGACACCAGAGTTAAGCCAATTAAGCCTGGCACTGATGGCTCGCACTGGTTTGCAGCTCTGAGGGGCAGCCAGCTGGAATCGGGTCATCTGTGCCAGGCGTGTTGAGCAACGTGTGAAGCTCTGCCCACGCCCCGGCTACTCAGGGTTCATCTGCCTGGGAAGTGTCAGTACTGGAGACTGCTTTTTGCTTCCGTATGGCTGAGTCCAGCAGAGCTTGGTCCCTTTTGGATATTCTCCTGCATACATCCATCTCGGGGCAATGTGTGACATGTCACGCTGCTGCTGTGCCTGGTACCTGCCAGCCAAACTCCTGTGTGATCAGCTATGATCAAAAAGAGTGGACACAGCACAGATCTATTGCTTAACTCCTGCATGAGATGGGAAGATGCTGCAGTTTCTCACACACTGAATTTCTTCAGTCAGCCTGCGGTCCCTTTGCTACTTGTGCTGGAGTTGCTCTCAGAGCACTTGTAGCTCTCTCCCACTGGAACCTCTTAGTATCATAGAATCATAGAATCATTACGGATCGGAAGGGACCTCGAAAGATCATCTAGTCCAATCCGCCTGCAACAGCAGGATCACCTAAACCAAGTCACACAGGAACCCGTCCAGTCGGGTCTTGAATATCTCCAGTGAGGGAGACTCCACAACCCCCCTGGGCAGCCTGTTCCTGTTGTCCACCAGGACCTCTTCCCCTATACTTTCTTTTCAAAAGCTGTTTTTCCTCTGATCAGAGAATTCTCTGCTGTTTGTAGCAACCTCTGAACTTTTGTACCATGGAATTCACTGTCCAGTAGATTCAAGCAAAAATTATTTAGCCTGAGAACTATGTAGTTTTCTGTTCTGTACACTTCATTCTCTCATCTCTCATCTCAGCTGAACTGGGTGCTTGCAGAAGAGGTGCCTTCTGCCCAGAAGTGTCTGTAAGTCAAGGTAGACAAAATGAGAGATGGGAAAAGAAAGAGAGAAGTACTGCTTGTGGAGCTGCATCAGTAGCAGCTGGTGACCTTGGGTCTCCATCTGGGAGCTCTGGCTCTCAGTGTAGACTTTTCTCAAACATTAAAAAATAAAACAGTGGAATAAATAAATAGCAGGCTCCAGCTATCTGCTTTTAGAGGATATATCGTAGGGTTTATGCAATCCACAGTCTGCACTCTGATGCAGCCAGTGGTTGGTGTGTGCAACCAAGGTTCCTGAGGTGCTGTGAAGCTCCTTGTCCTGGGTCAGGGATGCTGGCAGATGACATTAGACCCCTGGCAGTCCTTGGGCACAGGAGTAAGAAATACTGAATGTCTACACTCTGCCCTGGACTTGGTCTGGAAGGAGGAATAAGAAATGGTACTGAAGCCAAATGCTCTTGCAGACTCCAGTTTTCAGCACTCTGACTCCAGGCACAGGCTGCTGTGAGCAGCTCTGGCTCAGGGATGGGGATCCTGGAAATATAACCAAAGTGGGAATGTGAGATCTTGCTGCAAACCAGGCCCTGGTACAGCCTGCAGGAGGTGTTCTGGAAGTGTCTTTTCACTCTGAACTGCAGAGATGTAGAAACAGAGAGGCTTTTCTCTCTCCAGGAGATCAAGCCTGCACGAACATGGAAGGTGATGAAGTAATCTAGTACTGGATTTTGCATTTGGAAAAGTCCCCCGATAAGCTGGCATGATGTATCTCCCAGGTGCAATGCTAGAGTGAAATCAGAACTACTAGTGTGGAGGACCTCAGAGTGGACCACCAGTTTGGTGGAGCTGCTGGTACTACATGAATGCAAAGGAGAAAAATCGCATAAACTTGATTTTGTGAGCTCAGTGTTGAAGTGTCTGAAACCAGGCTGCCATCTGAGGACTAGTTTAAAGGACTTAAACTCATGTAAAATCCCATCTATCTATCAACATGTGAACCATGGAACATTTACTCCTTTGCTACTGATTTTTGTACAAAAACACAACGTGATGGAAATTTAAGACTGTAAAACTTTTCAAAGATGCTTGTGCTCGTTAAGCACTTTGGAAGGATTTTCTTCCTGTTTCCTAGCAAGCACTGAAATGATCCCAGCTCCTATTGTCATTACTTTGGAGGGAAGTGCATAATCAAAAGCCTTAGCCTGTCTCAAAAAATCTCAGCCTCATTTAAACTAAATCAAACAGCCACATGCCTGGTCTAATGAAGATGGTGCGTATGATGTGCTGTATAACGTGAGCATCACACAAATGTGCATCCTTGTTGCTGTGGGGTTCCCTCCTCCTGACCATATCTGCCCCTTGCAGTGCCAGGTTTGGGATCGCTTCTTGATGCAAACTTCCTGACTACAGAGCCATGAGGGCAGATGGTGGAGGATGCAGCTGATGTTGGCCTTAAAACGAGTGGCATGTGTTGAGGTCGATGGCAGCAGGATGGCCCCATGACATATTTCTTACTCACAGCTTAGAGGCGCCGGATCGGATTCCCGCTGACACGTAAAGCCCTTTTCCACAGCTCTGGCAGTGCTAAGAGCTGGGGCAGCCTAATCTCTTCCTAAAACCCTCCTGTGCTGTAATGCTCACCAAAACCCTGGAGTTTTGCATGGAAATAATGAGTGTGCTGACCTAGGGTCTGTGGTGCCTGTCAGCATCACCTCTGCCCTCTGCATCAGCCTTCCTGGAATCTTATACTCTCATGTATATATTAATATTTGGGGGGGAAGGTTCTGGTCTCTGGTAGTTTTCACTGTGTCGGCAATGTGTGGCAGCTGTATGTGTCTTTACTCATCCATCAGCTTCAGATGTAAATATGGAACACAAGAAAAGTACTTAGAATTATTAGGGATTGGAAGGGACCTTGAAAGATCATCCAGTCCAATCCCCCNTGGCCCTCCTCTGCACTTGCTCCAGCAGGTCCACATCCCTCCTGTAATAAGGGCTCCAGAACTGGACGCAGTGCTCCAGGTGGAGTCTCACGAGAGCAGAGTAGAGGGGGAGAATCACCTCCTGCGATCTGCTGGCCACACTTCTCCTGATGCAACCCAGGACCCGGTTTGCCTTCTGGGCCACAAGTGCACACTGCTGGCTCATGTTGAGCTTTTCGTCCACAAGCACCCCCAATTTCCACTCCTCGGGCTACTCTGCAGCCAGTCACTGCCCAGCCTGTATTTGTGCTTAGGATTGCCTCGACCCAGATGCAGGACCTTACACTTGGTCTTGTTGAACCCCATCAGGTTGGCTTGTGTCCACCTCTCCAGCCTGTCCAGGTCCCTTGCAGGGTTTGTGGCTGGGCAGCCCAGCGCTGCTGCTGAGCAGGAGGCAGCACATGGTAAATTCACCTGTTTTTTTAGCAAGCAGAGTGTCCACATAGGAAGCAGGAGTTGGTGGTGCTCACGTTACCGAGACGCTGCAGTTGTGTTGTACCTTCTCACACACGGGAGATGCAAAGCAGTCAGAGCAGCCTGTGGGAAGCAGGATCCTACTGAGTTTGTGCAAGGACTGGCTGAGCAGTGTGTGACACAGTGGTGTGAGGTGTCCTAGTAACCCTTGTATGGAATGGTTAATAAAAGACTTCAGTTTGCTTCAAAAGTCCTTTTATAGCGTTAGCACAGAGCAAAAAGGTCTCAACCGAAGTCAGAATGAAGCTCATTAGATTCTGAGCAAAGTTACCCTGCAAATTACTGTCTCCCTAATTTATTTGCCTGTTCATTTACTAATTACACAGCTCAGTTCTCTTCAGCCCAAGAGCCCAAACCCACTTGTAGAAGAGGGGTTCTGCAAACTGCCCTTAGAGGAAGCCTGGCTTGGTGCATGTCCACCCAGGAAAGAGTCCCTGAGCAAGGGGAACGTTTTCCTGCCAATACAGCATTCAATTTTAGCTTCCGCCGCTGTATGCAACGTGGCATTAAAAGAAGGAGCTTAAGTTATTAAACTGAGCTGCTTTAATCATCCAGTTCGGGGAAATCCATCGCTACAGGAGACCTGAGGATTAATGTATTTTTACCGCAAAGCCAATACGTCTATTCTGATCAGTTAGTGGTCACTCGCTCGTGCACATGAAACTTCATTCTCCGGGTTTGCACCCAACAGTATGGGACCAAATGGAGTTTTATTTGGAGATTGACCCTGTTACCTTGAATCTCATCATTCTGGTGGCTAGTTATGTTATTTTGCTTCTGGTGTTCCTGATCTCCTGCGTGCTTTATGACTGCAGGGGGAAGGATCCCAGCAAAGAATATGCTCCCGAGGTCCCTGCAGACACTCAGCCTCCAATCCGGCTGGTGGTGATGCAGCAGGGCTCCCCTGGCACCCGCTGGACAAAGGGACTTGTCTCTGCCTACGAGAACTCCTCTGACCTGCCAGGGAAAAGGACTACTGTTGTGTAAGGGGACCCTGCCTCAGAGCTCCGGTTTCTGCCAATCCATTTGCCTCGTCTGCTATGTTTACTCTCCGTTTGCAAAAGGATAGCGCGTTCACTAGGTAAGTCGAGAGGCTGATTTATTTGATAGCTGCCATTGCCAAGGGGGGTCATTTTGTGCTCAGCTCTGTTCTGTACTGATACAGGCTTGCAGCCTCGCCTGCCAGCCATAACAAGACTAATTTCCATTTAGGTGGCTGCTGCTTTGCAGCCCACTGGCAGCCGGTAGCAGAGACACTGCTGTCCACTGAGGCACTGAAGAAGGGCCTTGATTTAATCTCGAGTTGTGCTTGGTACCATTATTTTTGCAGGGACACAGTGTTGTTGGGAGCATCCTGCTCCGATGGGCTGAGCCTCGCTGCACTGCAGCCTCGGCACTTCTTCCTCAGCCGGCAGAGCGCAGATGACCTTGGTAGGCTGTTTATCTCTCCACTGAGAAAAGAAATGCTAAGGATTTTAGCAGGATAGAGATCGTGCCTTTCTGATAGATGCCAGCTGCTGCTCCCATCAGAATTTAATACTTTCCGTGTTGTCTGTAAGCTCCCCAGAGGGCACTGCCAAGCCTGTCTTGGTGCTTATTTTCCATAGGTAGAACATGAGCTCTGCTCTTACAGGGCAGAGTACCCCTTCCTCGCACAAATCCCCTGACAGGATACACAATGTGCTTCCTGGAAGAGCTGGGTACAATGCCTCTGCTCAAGCAAAAGTGTGAAGCAGGGTAAATTTACAAGTAACATGATACATGGAGTCACTGCCACTGTCCAGCCCAGTGAACTAGGAAGTTCTGAGCCTGTGCAGCAAGTGCAACTGCATCCTGGCTTTCAGCATGTGTCTCCACGTGTCTGACCCTACCTCTTGCCCCTCAGCCCTCCCTCACTGGGCCACATGAAGGCTGTTATTGTCTCTCCAGTAAATCTAATGTTATCAGCTATTGTTATTCTTCCCATAATCTGGGAGCTATAAGCTCAAGACCTTCTTGGCTAACAAGTTCCTTCTGCTTTTTTATGGTTTTCTCCCTCTCAGAATTGAAAGGAAGGGAAATGCTTTCTTTGTCCTCCAGGTGAAGCACGAAGAGACAGAGACAACAGGGGTTTCAATCTTGTAGCCACAGAAGTGGCTGCAAAGTGAGGTGGCTGTTTCTAGTGCATCCAGCACAGTCCTGCTCTGTTTTGGACAGCCTGGGCTGCAAAACCTTCCTGAGAAGCTGGGGAGATACTGCCTGGGTAGGTTCCTGCTAGGAAGGAGGTTCCTTTGCACCATTACATGTTCAGTGCTGGCAGAGACACTTTGGTGGCCACACCAGCTTCTAAAACTAATTTAGCCACAACAAATTTGTGGCTTAGATTTGTTTGTTCTACATAAACATGTCCGTGATTGAGCAAACCCCAGGAATCTGATTTCTGAAATCCTAAATGGGATGTGTAATGAAATCGTAAATACTGGGTGCCTCCAGGTAGTGCCTGAGCTACTGTATGAGGTGCTGGTGGACTTTAACAGGTTATTAAGGGAAAACTCGTCCCAGACCCCTCACCACTGTGGGTGTCTGTCCTGTATATGTCACAGAGTCCTCCAGAAAGCTTTAGTAAACAGCAGCTGTATTACCTGGGTGCTGTGGGTGATTCATTGGGTGCAGTGGTTCTGATGCTGTCCGGACAGGCACTGTAAATCACCCCAGAAATAAACAGCAGTGAGTTCCAGCACAACTGAACAAAGCTGTCAGCTGCATTGCCTAGATGACAAGTAACTGGCTGCCTGTGCTACATCCCCAGAGGTGCTGATTTATGCAGCGGGCAGCAGAGCAGCCTGCCACTGGCAAAGAAATCGTGAGATCTGGAGTAAATTTTTATTTCTGTGTATTTTTTTGAAGTGTCCAGAACAGTTAGTTTTGGATGCTGGATTGTTGGGGACAAACCCAGGTTTCATTTTCAAGCTGTTCTTTGGGACAGGTGTCCTTTGCACCCCTGTGAGTTACAGATACCCCTGTTTTTGGAAGGGAGCCCAAACTGTAAGGAAGGGTCTCAAGAGCTGCAGGCTGGAGTAAAACCCGTCAAGTGAGAAAACTCCTAATAACTCAGAAATTGGTAGTGTGATCCTCTGTCACTTACCATAGTGAAACAATGACACTGAAGGTCTTGTTTTGGTTATTTTGCACAAGAAAGGTTCAGTTAGTTAAGTGATAGGGTACTTAACAAGGCTAAGTGCTGGGTCACACACTATGATCACAACAACCTCCAGCAACTACAGGCTGGGGGAAGAGTGGCTGGAGATGTGCCTGGCAGAAAAGGACCTGAGAGTGTTGGTTGACAGCCAGCTGAACAGGAGCCAACAGGGTGCCCAGGTGGCCAAGAAGGTCAAAGGCATCCTGGCCTGCATCAGGAATGGGATAACCAGCAGGAGTAGGGAGGTGATGGTGCCCCTATAGTCTGCACTCGTGAGACTGCACCATAAGTACTGCTTCAAGTTTTGGGTGCCACAGTATCAGAAGGACTTTGAGGTGCTGGAGCAGGTCCAGAGAAGAACAACGAGGCTGCGAAGAGGTCTGGCAAAGAGGCCATATGAAGGGTGGCTGAGAGAACTGGGGTTATTTAGTCTAGAGAAGAGGAGGCTGAGAAGAAACCTGATTGCTCTCTACAACTGCCTAAAAGGAGGTTGTAGCAAGGCTGATGCTAGTCTCTTCTCCCACAGGACTAGTGATAGGATGAGGGGAAATGGCGTCAAGTCACATCAGGGGAGGTTTAGATTGAATCTTAGGAAGAATTACTTTCATAGCATCATTATGGATTCGAAGGGACCCCAAAAGATCATCTAGTCCAATCCCCCCCTTTCCTGAGAGAACGATTGGGCACTGGAACAGGCTGCCCAGGGAGATGGTGAAGTCACTGTCCCTGGGAGGTGTTTAAGAGATGAGTAGCTGGAGCACTTGAGGCCATGGCCTAGGGGTTAAGGAGACATTGGGATGAGGGCAGGACTTGATGATCCTGGATGTCCTTTCTGGCCATGATGATTCTATGATTCTTTGGCAAATCCTGGCAGTGACTAAGCTACTGGTATGTTACGGTCCTCTGTCACCCGCATAGGCCAGCGTTATCTCTCCTTGCACTCATTATAGAATCATAGAATCATAGAATCATTACGGATTGGAAGGGACCTCGAAAGATCATCCAGTCCAATCCGTCTGCAACAGCAGGATCACCTAAACCAAGTCACACAGGAACACATCCAGTTGGGTCTTGAATATCTCCAGTGAGGGAGACTCCACATTCCCCTGTGCAGCCTGTTCCAGTGCTCTGTCACTGTCACCGTG